>JAADXQ010000256.1:0-17861 GCA_023337915.1 Pythium angustatum | reverse complement strand
TAACGTATTTACCCAAATAAAACGCCCTACCCAAATAAGAATGCGCCTGTTTAGAACGCGGTCTTGAAGGGCGTACTACAGAAATAAAAGCACGCTCGAATACAACGCCCTATGTTGGGTACAGTGTTCACAATAATAGTGACCCCGCTCCATTGTTTTACGTTAGCTACTATTTCAGTAAGTTGGATTCTAAATTAGTGAACAGTACCGAAACGCAGGTCGATCTATTGACTTCTGTAGACACCCAAAACAGTACTTCCAAGTCGGTATTGAAGAAGCTGTATCATAGCACCAGGAGCTACTAGCGCAATACGTCGCGTAAACTGCATTCGAGAGACACTACAGGATGCCCGAGCAGGGTATTAATCAGCAGTGCAACCGCAGAAATGTTCCCTATCTAGGTGGTTGCCGATGTTCTGCGGTTGGGCATTGGAGGAATAGAAGCTCGCCCGTATAGAACGCCCTCCGAATAAAAGCACCCCTATTTAGTACGCCCTCCTTCGATTTGACCGCGCACTAAAGAAATAGTACGCGGTTTTCTATTTGGGTAAATACGTTAAATTCCTAGTCACTCTCATGAAACGGATACTGCAACACGAATGTGTCGACGTAAAAAAAGGGAAGGGAGGCGGCAGTTGGAAACGTGCCGGCCCGCGTCATCCTCGATGGACTCGGTTGAACACGCAGCGCGCGGCGCGCTGGTCGCTGGCGGTGGACTCACGCTCGCACAGTCGCTGCTGGCGCGGCGCGTGCTCAAGCCCAGTGGCTTTGCGCTCTCGGTCGGCGGCTTTGTCGGTACGTTTCTGTCCGACTCGTCTTGACGATGGCGCTGCGCGCTGCTGACACGTATGGGGTGTCCGTGCAGGCACGTTCCGTCTCCTCGAGTCGCTCGGCAACAGGCAGTATGGAGGCGCCGAAGCAGCCAAGCGTCATGTCCCGAGCGCCGCAGCGGGCGTCGCAGCGCTGGTCGCGGTGTACTTTCTAGAAGCCAAAAAGAAAGGGCTCCTGCTCTCGTACGCGGCGCTGGAGGCGCTACTGCTGCTCGTGAAGGAGCACACGTCGATCGCTGAGTGGAAGTACATTCGTACGTCTCTGCTGTTGCTGTGTCGATGGAGTTGCGTGGGTGAGAGGTGCGATACTGATGCGTGTGCCGTATGTTGTCTTGTAGAGGCGCCCATGGCTGTGCTGACGCTGCACCGCGTGATCTACATTTGGATCTACGAGAGCGCGCTCCTCACCAAGTCGCAACTCGCGACGCTCGATGGACTGACGCTCGTACCCAGTGCTGTGCTCACGCGCGTACGCGCGGAGCTGCCTGTGAATCCAGACATTTCGCGGTGCGACATCTTTCACCCCGGCCAGGGGTGCGGCTCGTTTCACGTGGGCTTCTTCCAGAAACATTTCAAGACGGCCATGAAGCTCTACATTCCCATCTACTTCTTCTCGGCCGTGCTCACCAAGTATGACAAGTGGATCTGGGGCCCGCGTCCGAGCGTGCGCGCACTTGTGCTCCAGTACTTGCGTACGTGCGCATGCCTGAGCCTGAGCTTCAGCATTCCGCTCGGCTTCTCGTGTGTGTCGCCGATCAAAAATCACCGCGTGAGCGTTGTGCTTGCCGGTATGCTCACGGGGTTGGCCATGGGGATCGAGCATGAGAAGCGCCGCGCGACCGTGATCAAGAGCATTGCCGTCTACCCCATTGCTGCGGCCGGCGCACGCCTGGGACTCACGCTCGGGCTCTCGCCTCGCAGCATCTCGCTCTGGCAGTACTTTATCTTCTCAGCATCCATGGCCGTACTCTTCCAACGCCCGGAGCTACAGAATGCGCGTGTCATGCGCCTCTTGTTTGGCCACCGCGTGCGGTCGTCGCAACAAAGCACCGGTAGCGACACGCATCCCAACGGCCAGCCGTCCACGGTCTCGGAAGAGAAGGCACTCCACGAGACGCTGCACCAAAGCAAGAAACGCTAGACGTGTTACCAAATGGGATCCGTTTGTCCGCGTTCCTCGCTCCATATACACACTGATACTACTCATATTTCACACGTGTGACCTCTTACCTGGCGTGTCCTCTACCCGCGCGATCGGATGGCCACTTCGTTCAAGTCCTCGTCGCTCTCCGAATCGTCGTTGTCTTTCTCACGGTCGACGCCCTTCTCGTGGTCCCCAGCATCGTCGTCGTCGCTCTCTTGGATCACAATCGAGTGCTCCGAGTGCCGAGCCTTGCGCCCGCCGCGGCGACACAGCATGGACACGCAACACACCAGCAAACTCCCGACGACGGCGACCACCAGCGCCACCCAGAGCCACGTGAGACTAGCCATCTCTTGGTTGGTACTCGCGGAAATGGAGGCCACGCACTGCGTTGTCTCGAGGTTCGTGCTGTTGGTCTTGAGGCTCTTGACCAGCTGGAGCGAGTCGTCAAACTGTTCGCTGTGGATGAACCGCCGCATCATCTCGGCCGCGACGTCGGGCACGTCCATGGGCACCATGTGGCCGGCGCCTGCGATCACAATGTACGTGAGGTTGCCGCCCTGTTGCGCGAACCCGGCCGGTTCGTTGCGCCCTTGGACCGCCCACGTGTACTTCTTCGCCTCTTGGTACGACGCCGAGCCGTTCCAGTCGAGATGCAGCAGCAGCCTCTCGGTGCCAAAGTGGTTGCACATCATGTCCCACTGGCCATTGTAGAAGAGCACGCGGAGCCCACTTTCCAGCAGCCGCTCGACGGTCGCAAGCGTGCTCACGCCGTCAAACTGACGCAGTCCGTCGTACACAGCGTCGCTACAGTCGCGAAACTGGAAGCTCGGGTCGGTGTTGGCGTGGAGCAGTTCCCGGATCTCGCGTTGGTTCACGTACGCACGAATGTCCTGGCGCTTGGCTGGGTACGCACCGACGCTGTGAACGTATTGCCGCACGTCGTAAAAGTTGAGCGACTTGCTGCTGGTGGCGCGCGTGTTGCGCGCCCCGTCGAGGATACTGTTCATGTTGTCAAAGCACGACGTCGTGAGGAACTTGCCGGAGAGCAGTGCGTTTTGGCAGTCGGCGAACGCCGACTTGAGCGCACGCACTTGGCCGTAGGTGACGAGCCCAAGGCCGTGTGCAAAGTCACTGTAGTCGTACTGGATGAGCGGGTGGACCCAGCCATTGCCGATACCGACGCCCTGCAAGGTGATGCTCATGCCGCCCTCACTGCGCCTCGCGACCGCCTTGTTCTGCAAGAGGATATAGTCGGAAAACTGCGGGATGAATCGCCCGGCATGGGACTCGCCAAAGATGTATAGCTCCCGCGTCGTGCGTACACCGGTAGCATCGATTGGAGAGAGATACTCGGGGTGCCGCTGGAAAAACTTGGAGAGAAACGTGTGGAAATCCTGGGCCACGGTCTCTTCGTCCGTGCGGTAGTCGTTCCCGCGCGTATACGACATGCCTGTGCCCACGGGCTGGTCGATAAACAGCACGTTGGCGTGGTGGTGCCAGCTGTGCTTGTTGATCGACAGCGTCGTCTCGTCCTCGATCTGGAACGGGGAGACGCCGCTGTTGTTGACAGAACAAGAAAAGCGTTAGCGATGTGTGCAAAGGCTTGATCGCGTCAGAGACCTCCCACGTACAGGAAGAGACCTTGCATACTCGAACAGCCTGGTCCACCATTGAGCCTGTACCACACAACCCCATCGGATGAGCGTTTCCCTTCTTCACGGCGCTGCCTTTTCAAAACGCGACGCACCAGATCACGAGCGGTGCCGTCTCGGCGTTCGTCGCGGCCGCAAAGTGCCAGTAGAAAATGTTGTTTCGCTTGGACTTGTCCAGTGAGATGCGCCCCGCGTGATGCACAAGCTCGATCTTCTCCGAGAGCCCGGGCATTGCCGTGCGCACGAGATCGCCGTCCACCGCGGCAGCGGCCTCGGCCGCCGTGGCCTCCTCGGTGGCGGCGTCGTCAGCTTGTGAGTCTTCGGCGAGCTCACGCGGCTCGATGTCGGTGCGCGCTTCGTGGGTGAAACGCTGTGGTGCGATGCGCTGCGCTGTCGCGACACGCAACGCGCAGCCGACGGCGCCTACGAGCCGCAGAGACGTCTCCATGCTCACTGCTGGTGCTTTGAGATAGGCACGTGGGAGTGGGAGAGTCGTGATCGAGGACTGATCAACTCAGATAGTACTGAACGATATTTATGCCCAATCATAATGCGCAGGATCAGGTATGGCATCAGACTCAGATGAACGGCTACCGACGTCCTGTGTCAAATGGGTTCATAATGAGAGAAACTGAATTGGGGGAACTCGATCGGTGGAGTTCCTGTTTACTGTGGCGTAGGCGAGCCGGCTTCCTGCGTTCGTCGACGCACTTCTTTCTTCTTTTTGATGATCTCGCGGTAGAGTCGGTCGCGGTAATCGGCGGCCGAGTACTTGGTGTTGTCGTCGACGACGATCTGCAGTGGATTCGGCGCCGCTGGCTCGTCTTTCTCGTTATGGAACTGCGCTACATACGGGTGCTTGAGCGCGTCCAGCGACGAGATACGTTTGCTTGGATCAAACTAGAGACAAGCACAGAGTTAGATGAGGATGTGTAGAAAGTAGAGAGAAGCGCCTTCGAGACGCACGTAAAAACACTGGCGCATGAGGTCGATGGCCTCGGGCGTGGCCTTGGGGAAGAGCTCTTCGAGTGGCCGTAGCTTGGGCGTCGGTAAGCTCTCTAGCATGGTATTGGCAAACGGGGACTTGATGCTCTCGATGTCGTCTGCTGTCGGCGGCCCAGTGACGTCCAGGATACGTTCGAGCTGGTTCATCGTCGAGGTTCCAGGGAATGCCGGGCGCCCCATGGCCATCTCGGCGACGATGCACCCGACCGCCCACATGTCCACGGCCTTGGTGTACTTGGTCGAGCCCAACAAGATCTCGGGTGCACGGTACCACCGCGTGGCGACGTAGTCCGTGAGCACGGGGTTCGGTCCGCTCGACTCGGCGACGGAACGACAGAGGCCAAAATCACACAGCTTGGTGTGGCAGTCCGAGTTGAGCAAGAGATTGCTAGGCTTGATGTCGCGATGCAAGAGCTCGGCCGTGTGCATGTACTTGAGCGACTTGAGCAGCTGATAGATGATGTACTTCTTGTGAATTTCCTCGAGGATGTTGGCACGAATAACTGCGTGGAGATCCGTTTCTAGTCGGGCAATGAGGAGAGAAGTTAGCATCATCTCAAGAATCTTCTGCATCAGATGAGGTGCGAATGAAGGGCTCACCCATGAAGTCAAAGACGAGGTAGATGTCGCGGTCGTTGTCGGCTTTGACGACGTTCAGCAGGCGAATAATGTTGCCGTGACCGTTGAGCTCCTGCAGGTACATGACCTCGCGGAATGTGCGCTGCGCGTCGGTTGCATTGCGGAACGCATCGAAGCATTTCTTGAGCGCCACGACTTGTCGCGTGTTCTTGTCGATCGCCTTCCACACGATGCCATAAGCCTGCGCCATCCACCCACACGCAAAACGTCAGCTTCTCTTCATTCTCGGCTCTTCATTGAGGCGCCGTCAACTTACGCCCTTCCCCAGCTTCTGCAGCAGCTCATACTTGCGCAGAATGTGCTTCTCAACTTCTTCACCCATGGCTGTATCTGTGTGTGCGCGTCCACGCTGTCGCGGTCGTGCCTGTGGACTGAGCTGAGGTGACGCACTGCGTCTAACTAATGGAAGCCTCACGCTCCGAGCTGATGCACTCGGCGTCTTCGCGGATAGACGTCGACGCCATGCACAGCACAGTAGTACCTGTGAGGCAATTTGGTCTAATTGCGGAGCTTCCCGAGGTCAGAACTCGGCATGTAAATATAGACTGACCGATAAGAGCTCGTTTTGATCTCACCTGCGTCCAATCTCTCTCGGACATCTCGCGATATACTCCTGTGGTCCACATGCCACAAAAGCTACTTACTGTACAGGGGCTGGGATGAGACGAGTTGAAGAAACAGAAAGAGACCTTCGGCGTGATTTGATGTGTTTTCCTATTTCAAACAACTGACGGCGTGGCGAACTTGAAATCTTCTGCGCGGAGATGCGTTAACCGTAAATATCGTCGTTGTCGTCGCCGCCGCCGCCACCAAAGCCGTCCATGCTGTCCATCAGGAAGTTGGCAGCTAACGTCTCGTTCTTGTCGCATGCGAGGTACGCCTGGATCACTTCCGATCGGTCAAAGCCCATCGAGCAAAGGCGGTCGACAGCCGCGGCTTCCTCTTCCGTGAGCATGATACGGTGGCCACCACCACCACCACCAGGAGCACCACCACCCGGAGCTCCACCAGCACCCATCGACGCCATCATCTGCTCCATCGCCTCAGGCGGCAGGTTGCTCAGCATCTGCGAGAGACCACGGAGCTGCTCGGGCGTCATGCCCATCTGAGCAGCCATTTGCGCCTGCTGCTCGGGGGACAGCGAGTCGAGCAACTGCTGGATCTGCTGAGGAGACGGCATGCCACCACCGCCCATGGCGCCAAGGTCGAATGGGTTCGCGCCACCAAGAGCAGGGGCCGCACCGCCAGCAGCCGGTGCCGATCCAGTGCCGATAGGTTCGTTAAGCATGCGCACAAACTCGGCCTGGTTCGAGTGGATGAGACGAAGCAACTCCGGGCTCTGGCTTCCGATCTGCTGCAGCACTGCCGGCAGCGCCGACGGGTTCGCCTGCACGAGCTGGCGAAGCGCGTCGAACTGTGGGTGCTGGCGCAGCGCCTCGAGCGAGGCCAGATTGGAAGCGCCGCCGGCGGAAGCGTCAGCCACAGCCGACGGAGGCGGGTTGGCTGCGCGCTCTGGGATACCATTCATCAGGTACTCCACCGCACGGTCCGCGTTGTTGAACGCTGCGGCCAAGGCAGCACGGACTTGGTCTTCCGGGAAGCCCATGTCACAGAGCTGCTGGATCGTCGCGGTCGTCTGCGCGTCCTGTGTCATCACTCACTGTGAGAAACCTGCATAGACGAGGGCGTCCACCATCATCCATTGAAACTCACATCAACGGCTTGCACAGCCGGCGCAGCCGACGGCGACGCGCTGGCGGTAGACGCTGGAGCAGCCGAGGGCGTCGAGACAGCCGCGGGCGTCGACGCGCTGCTGCTGGATGCCGCCGATGTGCTCGGGGCCGCCGCCGCCGGAGCTGCCGCCGGAGCCGCAACGGCCGGCGCAGGGGCCGGTGCAGGGGCCGCTGCAGCAGCGGGCTTGGTGTTCTTAGGCTACAGCGTTTCAACCCACTTGGTTCAGCGACTATCCCCATCAAAACAATGTACACGTCCCATCGGTTCAACGTGGCTTCGTGTCCTCACCTTGGTGACCATGACCACAAGGAAGTCGCCTTCCTTCACGCCGTACTCCGAGAGCGGGCTATCGTCTTTGAGCACTTTACCAGCATGGATCAGTTTCTGCTGCTCCACGGGAAAGTTATGCGCCGCTTGGATCTTGCCCTTGACCGAGGCAACCTGTGTGGCCACACGAATTCATTGCTCCCATTAGTGGCCTGGTCTATCGATCCATAGTCTTCCTCTATGCCGATAGACGTACCGTGTCCGTAGACTCGGCCTCGATGGGGAAGGCGACGCCCTGTAGTGTCTTCACAGAGAGCTTCATAGCGATCGAGAGTCGGCTGATGCTTCTTCGTGGATCGAGGCTTCCAGTGTTTTCTCTCCGTGAGGGTTGAGGGGGAGGTTTCCTTCCGACCCGCGTGCTTCAATACCTCTGTTGAATGGTACTGAAAGATACGATCAGTATGCAACGACAGAGGGGAGAACCTTCTGGAAAAATACGGGTCAGGCGGGTTGTCGTCTCGGTGGGCCATCGCCTCAAACGGGTTGCAACCCATCACGGGTTTGCTGCTGGACATCGCTGCCGTCTAATCGGATGCCGTCATCGGGTCAAACGACGTATCGGCCCGTGCCTATGTGTCGACGACTCTGATTTCGACCAATCACAGCCGTCATGCAAGTTCAAGCACCAACGAAACACCAACGAACGCCCCAAACGCAGACGAACCGGGCCAACAACGCCAACAAAAACCAACGCCATCTCACAGGCGCCATTCTGGCTTCGGCACCGCGGCGTCGAAATCCATCGATAGTCCCCCACGACCTCGATCGTTGGCACGATGTTGCGCTCCTTCCTCACGCAATCGCGTGCGCTGCGCACGACCGCGAGCTTCGCGGTGAGTAGACGCATCGAATGAGCTACGGCACGCATGCGTGGCCAACGTCTAACCTTCGCAATAATGCCTTTTCGTTTAGACCCAGCAGCGCGGCCTTGCGACCGCAACGGCCATGGGCGCCAAGCGCTTCTACGTGCCGTCGGCCGCCGAGGGCGCCAAGACCTCGCTGCTCCTCGAAGTCGAGGACGGACCCGGCTCGCTCCAGGAGATCCTCAAGTTTTTCTGGAAGCACGACGTCAACATGACGCGCATCGAGTCGCGTCCGGCCAAAGGCTACAACCAGAACTACAACTTTTACGTCGACATTGACGGCAAGCGTGGTGACGTGGCCGTCGACGCATTGCTCGACGACCTCAAGCGCAACACGCTCGACGTTCTGATCCTCCACGACAAGAAGGGTGCGTTTATCACGTTTAGACTCTCTTGCTGTACTTTCTAGAGAACTCACAAGGACTAAATGATGGCAACGACAGTCCCATGGTTCCCACGCAAGATCAAGGAGCTCGACCGATCGGTGTCGCAGGTTTTGGACGCCGGCTCGGACCTGGAGTCGGACCACCCGGGCTTTAACGACCAGGTCTACCGCACGCGCCGCAACACGTTCGCGACCATGGCCGACCAGTACCGTCAAGGCGATCCGATCCCGCGTATCGAGTACACGGACGACGAGATCCGGACGTGGGGCACGGTCTACAAGCGCATGAAGACGTTCTGGGGCAAGTACGCGTGCGACGAGTTCAACTACATTCTCCCATTGCTCGAGACCAACTGCGGCTACGCCGAAGACAACATTCCGCAGCAGCAAGACATTTCGAACTTTCTCAAGGAGTGCACGGGCTTCACATTGCGTCCCGTTGGCGGTCTGCTCTCGTCGCGTGACTTCCTTAACGGTCTTGCGTTCCGCGTGTTCTTCTCCACCCAGGTACGCCGAGGTCTCCAGGCTTCGAATCGAGCATTGGACTAACTGTGTTTGCTATGATGTATGACAGTACATTCGCCACCACTCGATGCCGCTCTACACGCCGGAGCCGGACATTTGCCACGAGCTCATGGGCCACGCACCGATGTTTGCGGACCCGGACTTTGCCAACTTTTCCCACGAGATTGGCCTCGCGTCGCTCGGCGCGTCCGACGAGGAGATCAAGCGTCTTGCCACGGTACGAACCCGCTGTTTCTGTCATGATTGTGATCCCTACGTTGAGAAAACTAACTCATCTCGTGTCTTGGTTGTGCTCGCTAGTGCTACTGGTTCTCGGTCGAGTTTGGGCTGACGAAGCAGAAGGGCGAGTACAAGGCCTACGGTGCCGGTCTGCTCTCGAGCTTTGGTGAAATGGAGTTTGCGTGCTCGAAGGAACGTCCCGCTGGTGGCGAGACCCACTTCCCAGAGTACCGTCCGTGGGACCCGTTTGAGGCCTGCAAGCAGGACTACCCGATCACGACGTACCAGCCGATCTACTACGTCTCGGAGAGCCTGGTGCGTGGCTGACAAATCGCTTTCAGCATGGACGATGGAGAGCATCGATGCTGACGCATGTGCTAATGATTGAGTAGGTTGACGCCCGTGAACGCATGCGCGAGTTCTGTGAGGACCTCAAGAAGCCGTTCCACGCTCGCTACAACCCGTACGGTCAGACGATCGTGATCGACCGCGCTGTGCAGCGCGAAGAGAAGTGGGTCAAGCTCCAGGACGCGACGATGTAAAGCACCACGATTGCGTTGCGTTGCGTAGCGTGTATTGTGTATGGGAGCGTGCTCCTGTCTGTACAGGAGAGAAAGCACACCTGTGATTGCAGAAAATGTCACGACCATTCCCATGCCAATCTCAGCTGTTCTGTTCTTGATCTTGAGGATACCCCGCCAACATGGGTACACTTTCCTGAGAGTGTACCCATCTTCCGCTCGCGGATGTGAGCCCAATCTGACGCCTATGAATAGCTTGATCGGCCGGCTGCAACACTACATCTTCAAAGGGTCTCCGCTGTCGGCCTGTTTTGGTGTTATTGGCCCACGCGTGGGTCCACGCGCATTGAGAGCGGTGGTCGACCATGTATTCTCCGCGGCAAAATGAGCCGCCCATGGACCCGAAGAAGTATGATCCCACGGCGAACCAGTGGATGCGCGAGGTCCGTTTCGGTTGAGAGCTCGACAGGTTGCTGGCTCGCATGGTCTCGTTTTTGACTCACACATGAGTGCATCCTTCTAGGCCATGGAGAGTCGACAGGCCCTCGACGAGCTCCGGGCACACAACGACAAGCTGCAGCGAGACGTCTACGGGCTGGTGCGTACTGCACATGCTCCGAGGATGCGTCCGTCGCACCGAGAGTTTGAGTCCCTTATACCACGTCGTCTGTCACCCCCGCAGAACTCGCGTATCAATCTCCTCTACGAATGCCTTGGCGACCTCAACATGGTCGACCGCGTCGGCGATCTCATGCAGAAAAAGATCCGGACTTTCCAGCTCGCACAGCACGCCAAGCAGAACGCACCGCCACCCAGCGCCTTTGCAAACTCACCACGCCAGCGCAATGTCAGTGACGCCACGAAGCTCGACGACGGGATCATCTGTGGCTCCAGTGCATTCCACCAGACCGCTGCGTACTCGAGCAGCTACGAAGGCCAGGTCGCCCGCGATACGTTCAATCGCCGCAACATGTTTGACGCCGACGAGGCCCAGTACCGCGAAAAGTTCGACATCTTTGGTAATGCCAAGGCACCGTCGCCCACGGCCAGCGCCTCAGTGGCCGTTGGAGCGCGACGCGGCGACGCCATCGACAGTCTGTTCTCGACTGGTAGTAGCACTGGTGGCGCCGTGCGACACTTGCAACAGCAGCCACAGCCATCGCTGCCCATGCCTGCGACGTCCGCAAAGCCCTACGGATCGCGTTGAGCTCAACATGGGCTCGGTAGCAGTAACCAAAAGAGACGCCTCGTATTCAGATCATAGACGCGTGAGCAACTTCATTTTCCATAGGTACTTCATGTGTGTTAATGCGTTTGGGGATTTCTCATGAGCTCAGCTCATCTTCTTCTTCAGCCAGTTGCAGTGCCGCTTCAACGACTTCCTTCACCGACGAGAACGCACCAAGTTCGCTGCAAGCCTCGCCATCACAAGGCGTCACGCTGGCGTCGTGGTCAACGACCATGTCGTCAAGCCAATCGGCGTCGTCGGGGCCGCTGACGTCGCTCGCGCTGCGAGCTCGGCTCTTCTGGTGGAGCACGTACGCGGTCAGGACAGCGTTGAACAACGGCGTCGCGAGTAGGCGTTCCATCGGGAGCGAGTCGCCCTTGTTGTCGGCCAGCAGTACAGCAAACTGGAGGTGGGCGGGTGCGAGCGACCCGTAAATGTTGCGCCACACTTCGTCACGTAGCATCTTGGGCGCGTACACCGCACGTCGTGCGGTCGAGTCGTCGTCGACCACGTCGGCGGCAAAATCCAGGGGGAACGACCGCGGTGCGTTGATAAATATTTTGTGGTGCGGGTTGAGCGAGTACTGACTCAATCCCCGTGTCGCGTCGTCGTCGTCTTCGTCTTCGGTCGTCTCGTGGCTCTCCCGGCGCGACGGTGGCCGTGCGTGCTTGGATGGGGACTGCAGTACTGGCGGCGGCAAGTCGGCGCTGACGTACTGTGCCACGAGTGCGTGGATACGGCGTGCAAGCACGGCCCGCAACTCGGTGAGTTCCCGTAGCTCGCGTGCGTCCATCAAATAGAACTGGATTTTCTTCCAGTGGGCAGCAACCGCGTCGCCTGCGACCGAGCTAGACGCTGTGTGGAGACCAAGCAGCAGCAATACGAACGCGGCGCTGAGCCAGTGACGACCGCCCCACAGCATGAGCCAGAATAGTACGATGCCCGACACGACAGCGACAGCACACTTGAGCAATGCGATCGTCAGCGCTGCGGCCGCCACGAGCTTGCGTGGCTGCTGGGCTCGAAACACAAGATCTCCCAGTCCTGACAGCAACAGCCGCCACGGCGCAGCACCGAGTCGCAATAGCATCGACGCCACGACGCTCGCGACTTGCGACGCGCTCTGTGGCGTCGCCTTCTGCACGGTCGCAGCGTTAATGTCTTCGTCGCGGAGCCGCCACTTCTGGAGCTGCTGGACGTACCGCTGCATCTTGGTCTTGAGCACCAGCATGTCCGGGTGGTTCCGCGTGCGAAAGTGAATCTGGAGAATCTCTTCGTTCATCGACGCGATCTGGCGGCGCGAGAAGCAGTCGTCGCGGTACACGCGTGCGCAATAGACGTGGAGGCTTCGCGAGAGTCGGATGATTTCCATTTGTGCTGCCGTCTGGGGCGGCGGCATCTTGAGCGCGGCCTTGAGCTTGGCACTCACGTGATGCACAAACTCGAGCGGATCTTCCTGGAAGATCTCGACGTCTCGCTTCTCAACCAGCACAGGCGAGCCGTACCGGATTCCTGCATGACGTGTTGTATGGAGCCGCGCATTGTCGGTGCAAAAGTGGAGACTCACGGGCACCAGCAACGCACGCCGGTGGGTCGCGCCCGTAAGCGTCGTGAGCAGTTGCTGGACGATCTGGAACAGCTCCGACTTGTGGAGCGTCGGTGTCGGTGCAAAGTTGACCAGCACGGCCATCTTGTAGGCAGCTTCGTGGGTCGCGGCTTGCTTGAGCAGCTCGGTGCGGCGCTGCAACGCATCGCCAACGACACGCAGCTCGTCGGTCGAGAAGCCACAGGCGTCGACTCGGGCGTGCTGTCGGACCGCGAGCAGTGGCGAGATGTAGTCTTCAATGAGCTGCTGCTCCACGGCGCGTGGCACGCGTGCGCGCCAGCTCGATGACCGATCGAGCAGGTACACAACCGGCATGAACTCGTGCTTCTCACGCTCGCGGCTAATGACCTTGAACTCCATGACTCGTGGGCACAGCGCCCGTGTCAGCCACTGCGGACACCGCGTTGGCGATGGCGCCGGTGGGGGCACCTGTGGCACCGGTGGCAGCGTCCCGTCCATTCGGTCTCTGTATCTGTCTGTCTGTCTGTCTGTCTGTGGGTCGGCTCGGTGTCTGCGGGCCACGCCACGCGATCCAGCGGCCGTGCTCGCGTGTCTATTGTCAAGTGCCGGCGAATTATTGGCACGGCGGGATGGGTGTCCCGTCCGTACCGAGGCTGTTTGGACTGGACGGTACGGTATGTAACCAGGCGCCCGGTGGTGTAATAGGATGGCACTGCTCGTGCCACTGCCACTGGCACTGGGCATCAGCTTCCGCCACGGTGGCTCGACGCTGACGCGCTGCCGCTGGCGCGCTGCCGTTTGTACCAGCCCCGCCCCGGCGCTGCGCGTGGCTCCAACTGGATTTCTTCGCGACCCAGCGAACAGACACTCGTGCAGGTCGTTCGTGTGCCACCAGCGCTGCCGTGTCACCGGAAGCACAGCGATCATGCAGGCTGAAGCTGATCTTGAAGTGCCATTTGCTGGGCTGAAGCACGAGTGACAGTGCGTGACAGCGGCGCATCATGCTTTCTAGGCAATTCGGATTGGTTGAAATTAAAAATAAATGTTTTCATTGGCTGAAAAGAAGTCATTGAGGTTCCTAGCCTCAACCGTGCGCGTGCCACGTCGCGCAGTCGACCGCGCGGCTGGGTTTCCAGAGACAGATCACGGTAGTACATCATTCAGTATTGACAGTTTACGGTACAAAAAGGCAAGTTGATGGCTAACTTTTTTTCTTGTTCCATTCCTGACGGAGACTGATGCAGCAACGTCATGGCCTGGAAAGAGTCCGGCTCATCGATGGCGAAACACTGCCAATCGAATCTTCAGCCTCAGCGCCACACAGCCGCTGGCCGCACGTCTTTGTTTAGCCTGCGTTGCCCATGACGAGTGGCTTGTAGCGCCCGACAGGCAATGCCCGCAGCAGGCTGGAGCGCCTCCAGATCCTCTGCGTTACGTGTTGTTTTGGGGGCGTCAGTAGACGGTCCTGCCTCTATCACTGGCGGCAGCAGCAATGGCAGCGGTAGCGTATACCTGCCGAGGACGAGCTCCGTTCTCACGGCTTGTACGCCGCGTTGGCCGCCGCGTTGGCGTCTTCCATGACGGTCGCAATCGCCACGTCGACGCAGTTGCTCGTTGCGTCAAACTGTGCGAGCCAGCGGTTGCTGTAGCTCAGGCACAAGCGTGCGAGCCGCTTGGCGTTGCCGGTTGATACACTCGCGGCCTCGAACGCCCGCACGTGGAGCTGCTCGACCGCCAAGTTGTTGTAGCACACGGCCGCAAGGCACACTTTCTGGGCAGAGGCACCGGCGCTGTCGTCGTGGTCCGGGTCTTCGAGTTGTCGGTCCTCGATCATTTCGAGAATTTGGGCCATGTAGGCCATGGCGTCCTGGTGCTTGCCCTGCTGCGACAGTAGATTCGCAATGTGGAGCCGGCACTTGGCCAGATGAGCCCAGCTACTCTGGCGTACGTGAATCTCGTGGGCCTTGAGCATGTACTGCAGTCCAGCGTGGCTCTTGCCGCGGCGGTAGTAGTAGTGCGCGTAGGTATCGTACAAGTACGCGAGCAGCTCGAGCCGCATGGCGTCGTCAACGAGGATCGAGTTGTGGAGCAAGCGCTCGGCTTGTTGGATGAGCTGCAGCGCGAGCGCAAACTTTTTGTAGTCGACGCACCGACTGGCAAACGCATTGCACGTGACAACGAGCTGTCGCCAGAGCTTTGTCTCGAGCGTATCGACGCCGCGCGCACGCACGAGGCTCACGAGCAGTGTCTCCAGTGTCGTAATGCACTGGGAGTACTGCTGCTTGGCTTCGAGGCGGCGAACTTCCTCACAGAGCTGGTGCGCACACACCGCTGCACTCACTCCACTCGTACCACTACGTTCTCTTGCATGGGGTTTGCTCGGTGACGCGTGGAGACCTTGGAATCCCTCGGCGATCGCACACCACACGGCCTTGACCGCGCCAGTGCCGGCAAACCAAATGGGCTTGGGCACCTTGGGCATGTTCACGACCACACGGCCGTCACGCAGTCGCTGGGACGGTTCCCACGAGTACTGGACCGCTGCACGGGGTGGTGATCGACTGCGAGGTCGGTCGTTTGGGCGGTGCCCGCTTCGCGCTACTGGTTTCAATCGATGGATCGCTGGTAGTGAACACGACGAGCCGAGTTGCGGTTGTCGGTTGGACGTGTGGTGTGTAGTCGGCGACGGAGAGGTCCCCGCTCGATTCGTCGTACGGGACGATGGTCGGTCGGCAGCTCCTGCTCGCTTCGCCTTGACCGACGTCGCGTAGATCGTCAAGATCTGGCGCGCGAGTTCGTTTTCCCACTCGTCGCCGTTCTCTGGAGAGTGAGCAGGCGGTCGTAGGATCTCAATGTCGTCGCACGAGACATGCGGTGAGGCCGCTGGACCGCGAGGGTGAGGTGGTGGATGGTCGCCTACGTCCGCAGTCGGAAGTCGGTCCGACTCGGCGCTTTGGTGTGGAGATTCTGGTGTCACTGATTTCGTACATAGCGCCGGTGACGCTGGACGAGAGCTGTGATTGGTGCGAGGCTCGCTGTCATGATCGGTCTCCACTAGAGTCTGATCACGAGGAGACGTGGCGTCGCTGAGCTTTTGTCGCATGCGAGACACGAACCGATTGCTCTCGCCATTGGGGCTCGCCCGGTCCCGATTCCCGGTGTGCCCTTTCTTCAGGTCATCGAGCAGTGCGCGACTCCGGTCTAAAATGGCCAGTGTCTTGTGTCCGACTTTGCTTCGCACGGAGCTGAAGCCGTCGTACATGTCGTCTGCGTCAGCACCACTGGGAGACTCACGACGGTGCCGGCGTCGGCTCTTCGTTGGTATGCTCTGTCGCTCCTGCCGTCCGTGCATGGGATCTCGAAATGGGGACATTGTGACCTGCGCTGGCATAGGCTTTGTCCGTGTCGCCCGGCTCGTTGGTTGGGCTGATGGTACACACACACGAGGTTCCGCCGGCGCTTCCTCGATCCTGTCACAGCCCCGAGTTTCGCATGGACTTGTCACCTCGTGGCGGCTCCCAACGATCGCATTGCCCACTCGGTGGAACGACGGTTCGAGCGAAGGGCGCGTCGACCGCAACGTCGGTTCTACTGGATCGGCCACTCGCTGGACGTGGGGAAAGGTGAGTCCGCTCTCTTCCAGTGAATGCAGAACGAGCGTGTGTAAGCTCTGCTCGAGCTTTGACGGTGAGAGCTGGGGGCGCGTCGCGGCTCGTGTCGCGACCTCAGTAGGGGATATATGGATCACGCCTTGTTCGCACAGGCTCTTCATCACGTGTGCTACGATCGCGTCTTGCTGCTCCCGGAGCAGTCGAGCCTGCTCGAGTCGCAGTTGCTGTGGTGCACAAAACGATGATCGTTGGCCAAAGGACCACGATCCATCGCCATCATGTACGAACCTCGATCATCGCAGCAACCTGGTCTGCAGGCAACATGACCTCCGCTTGTGGTGCTGGCTCCGTGCTGTTCATTCTGCGTCGCGCCCTTCCTGGTGCTTTGCGGATAGCGACGGTCGTGGCCTCGCCATGGAGCCTATTTTTGCCGACGGCTCAATGCGGCGTTGCACCAGTATACTACGAAGGGATATACTACGTAGTACCGTAGTAGATATCGACCCGCGGCTCCCCACGCCTAGGAAACACTGGCCATCGCGAGTGGAGCGTCGTAGAGCGTGTAGGACTACTAGAAGGAGCTCGAGCAGATCCAGGAAGCTACACCATGCCCGCGCGTCGCCTTTAAAAAAAACAGATTGGCAGTGGGTAAATATGTGGGTAGCACACGCGCAGCGCCATCACACCCACTGCGGCTCACACCCAGTGGTGACGGCTCGCTTCCGCCTTGGACAACCCTTCGATCGGTTCTCTGACCGCATACCGGTGTACAGTATAGCGGCAATCGTACCCTCTCGTACGGTCGTCGCTAAGAAAGAAATGACCAATAGCTCTACCGGTAGAAGCGTTGGCACAAAGAAAACCAAAGAAAAGAATGTGACCTTTGGCCCACAGCTCGCTTACGGTATGTTTCTTTGTGCTCAGCGAACTCGAAGCACAGAACCACGAATTGGATCGGCTTCGTGGTCCACGAATCGTGGATGATTCGTCGGAGTCGAGTCGCCGCGACCCATCCTCCGCGAGAAAGTCTCTTCTCACGTGTGCGCGACTCTTCCTGGTCGTATTATTATAATAGTTCCACGAGTGAGGGCTTCGCTGCGAAGTTCGCAGGTTGGTCGTACAGTATTTGGTCGAGGTGTGATAGAACGCAGTACAGTATATGTACAGGTATGGCCAGCCACCGGGCAAGGCAGCACCTCTCCAGGAGTGCAGGAGAGGATCATCCTAAATCGTGTAGAGCAGACATTGGCTCGGAGTGTTCTGGCCTTTGACGACCTATCCAGGATAGTATGTATATTCGGTATGACTAGCAACTCTGGAGCTAGGGCACTACCGGTACTCGTACAGTCAATCTCGCCCTCAAGCACAGGGCGTACTGTACTGTGCTTGGTCTTATTCCAGTGACCGGTAGAATCGATCCTTGAGCCTCAAGTTGAGGATGCATTGGTAGCGGCGTGAGAACCCCACTGGGGGTTCTCACAGTTGATGAAATGAAACTCAAACCACCTTCGGGCAACACACTGCTGCGCTCTGATTGGCTACTCGAGTTCATCGGATTCAGCGACTCGCGAGTAGATGAACGAGATGAAATCGTTCTGCTACCCCATT
>JAADXQ010000255.1:0-17930 GCA_023337915.1 Pythium angustatum | reverse complement strand
TTCGTAGTTCATTTTAATTCGTAGTTCCTTGGAACTATGAGGGGGGCCGACTCCGGCCGGAAAGCTGGAATCGCCTTGAAGCGCAACAGCAACTTCAGCTTGCTGCAACTTGTTAGCAACTTCCATTTCGGTCAAATTTTTTAAAAATTGACCGAAATGGAAGCGTAACCACGCATTATAATTGGGTCATCCAGTTCGGTCAATTTAAAAATTGACCGAACTGGATGACCCAATTATAATGCGTGGTTACGCTTCGATGGTTACGTGTCCTAGATTAGAGCATCCGAGGCGATCTGGTTCATGCAACTCACACAGATATCCGACGATCAAACACAACAATGGCGACGCCTGCGAGCCGCATTCTCGTCGTGTACATCGACACCGCGAACGCTACTGCCGCCGCAGACGATACGTCCGTGAATGCACCAGCGCTCGATGAAGTCACGAAGCGAGGCTGCTCCGGCGTATTGATTCTACCCGGTACGTGGTGTGGTCCCGTCGATCGTTAGTGACGAGCTCCAACGTCGTGCGTGCTGCTAACCGTTCCTATGTGTCTGCGTGGACAGAGGGTCGAACTGGTGAATCCAACAGTGCGCTCCTTGCGCTCCTTGGTGTCGATGCCGACGCGCCCAATACCGACGGACAGTTCCCGTACGTGACCATCGAACCGATGAAGATGGGATTGTCCACTGACGGATACTTGCGTTTTCCGTCATGTAACAATGGATTCAGGTTCCCCAAGATGCCGATCGCGTTCTTCAGCGATTCGTCCGCGGCGTGCGACTCGGCCAAGGCGCTGGGCATTGCGAACGTCCATACTATCGCCTGCACAGCACCGCAGGAGCCGGTGGCGGCACAGGTCGATGCCCTCCTTCACCCTCAGGACTCGAAGACCAAGCAGCTCGTCGTGGTTCATTTGTCGCAGTATCGTGCAGACCACTGGGTGTTCCCGTTGGTGGAGAAGCTGCTCGGTACAGAAGCCACGGCTTCGCCGAACGATTGCTTCGTGTCGGTCGTACGAACGGCACAGCGACCGCACCGCATCGCCGACGACGTCGCTGCTCACCCACTACGCCCGCGCCAGATCTACGAGCGCCACCACGGCCAGTACTCGGACGCTCACGTGCTCACGGCGCCGCGTCGCCTGCTGGTTTCGAGTGTCCACGGCGACCGCACGCGCTGCGATCTCGCCATGCGCTTTGACGAAGACGAGATCGACGCCCGCGGTGCGTACGGTGCGATGGACGCGCGCGTCTTCATGAAGGAACTGGCGTTTCGCTTGGGCTTTGCACCAAAGTACGGCGCATGATGAGAGAGAGAGGCACAGAGATCCGTAATGCAGCCCCTAGCGTCCACGGCCTCTGTGTCTCCTCTTGGATTGTCATGTGTAGAGCAGAAGTCCGTAAAACGTTTTTTGAGATATGACGCCGTTTTAGATGCGCGTAAATGGATACCCTCTAAAAATAGATCCCACCCAAGAACCCTGAGTCAATATCTTCTCGAAGGTCTCACCAGGAATGATGGTACCTCAGACCCTTCTATCCTGGTTCTTTCTCTGGGGGGAGTTCTTGTGAGCGGGCTTGTCGCCTGCACCACTTTGCGGAGTTCCCTTGGGTGAGTCGTGAAGCCAAAGCGTTTGCGGCACACCAGTCCCGTGGCTCGTTCCCAGTCAGTTCGCTCCTTCTCTTTCCCCCTCGCCGACTCACACGTGAAGCCACTCGTTGTGCTTCACTCGTGAACCATCATCCCAGCCACCGTGAGCGGACGACGCACGTGGCACGAAGACGAGGACGAAGCGGACTACGACAGCACCATGTACCAAGCCGTCGAGACCGACCCGATGCTCGGGGCGGCGCGTAGCCCGCGCGTCAACAAGCCTGGCGCTGCGGGCTCGGGCTCGATCCGCACGATGCGTCTCGAGGCGCCCACGCGCCAGTGCAACGACGTGCTGTTTGCGATTCTGTTTCTCGCAAACGTGATCACGGTCGCTGTGTTTGCGTTTTGGAAGGGCATCCCTGCGGTGGCGAAGCACGCGCAAGCGGCGTTCGCGGACGACGGCACCGAAATCGACGACGGCGCCATCGGGGACTTTACCAAGATCTTTGCGCTTGGCGCGGGGCTCGTGGGCATCTCGATCGCGGTGTCGGCGTTCTGGATGAAGTTTCTCATGGCCTACGCGACGCAGCTCATCCGCATTGCGCTCTGGCTCAACGTTGTGCTCATTGTCGTGTTTGCGCTCGCGATGTTCTCGGTACAGCCTATCATGTCGGGCATCATGCTGCTCGGCGCCGGCCTCAACGTGTGGTTCATCTTTGCCGTCCGCAGCCGCATTGCGTTCGCTGCTGCCAACTTGAAGGCTGCGTGCGCTGCGGTCGGGGAGCACATGGGTGTCTTCTGGGTCGCGCTCTTCATGATCGTCAAGCAGTTCCTCTGGCTCATGCTCTGGTCGCTCGCGGCCATCGGCATTTACCAGCACTTCAAGGACGTCGACCCCGAGTGCGACAAGGCCGAAGCCACGGGCGCCGAGGACCCGTCCCACTTTTGCGGTGGCACGTCGGCCGGGGTTTCGCTCTTTTTCCTGCTCATCAGCGTGTACTGGGGCCAGCAAGTGATCCAGAACGTGCTGACGTGCACGACCGCGGGCGTCGTCGCGACCTGGTGGTACCAGCCCGAGGCCAAGAGCGTCACGTTTGGCGCGTTCTACCGCTCGCTCACGACCTCGTTCGGCTCGATCTGCTTTGGCTCGCTCATTGTCGCGATCCTCCACGCGCTGCGTTCGGTACGTGATTGCATTCTTCTTCTGTGAGGATGTCGGGTCGCTCTCATCTAGAATATTTGATGTGTGTAGATGGCGTCGATCGCCAAGGAGAAAGCCCGCGAAGACAACAACGTGGCACTCGCGTGCGTGGCCTGCTTGGCCGAGTGCGTGCTCGGCTGCATCGAGAGCATCATGGAGTACATCAACCAGTGGGCGTACGTGTACGTGGGCATTTACGGCTACAACTTCCGCACAAGCGGCAAGGCGGTCACGGATCTCTTTGTGAACCGCGGCTTCACGGCTGTGATCAACGACGACCTCACGCAGACCGCGCTCACGATCGGTGCCTTTGGCGTCGGCTTTGTCGGTCTCGTGATTGGGTGCCTCATGGTCCAGTTCTCGCCGCCTGCGTGGTTTGCGGCGCTCGGGGACAAGCAGTCGGCATTCGGTGTGCTCGGTGCGATTGGCTTTATCTCGGGTCTCGGCATGGCCATGGTGCTCGCGAACGTGATCATCACGGCGCTCCACACGGTCTTTGTGTGCTTTGCTGAAGACCCGATCGCGCTGAGCCGCAACCACCCGCACGAGTACGAGACGCTCGTGAGCGGCTGGCGTGAGTTCCACGGCGAGGCGCTGCAGGGTGCCTACGGCAGCGCTGTCTAAAGCGCTGACTTGGACTGAGCATATCTCAGCGTATCAGCCTCGTCCCTTCGAGTTTCCAGTTTGCGAGGTCGTCTACTGATGATTCTCTTTGGATTACAATTAAGGAAAATATATACGAGGTCGATTAAACATCACAGCAACGCATGTGTTTCCACGGTTCACGCAAACGCTGCTCGTGGATCCGACGGAAAACCGTGGAACGCAGTGTCGACGCCACTGGGGGACGTGTTGTGGTAGTCGCCGATCGACTGCTTCGAAATATTGCTGGCCTGGAGACAGGCAGCCGCTCGAGACACGCGAACGACAGCGATATTGAGCCCACACCGCTGGTCCACCATCCGCGAGTGCGGCATCCATTGCTTCGTCAGCGCGTCGTAGCGGTGCACGTCGTCCAAATACTCGTCCTTCTTGTTCGACCCACCAAACGCAAACACGAACGAGTCTCGAAGCAGCCCAATCGCGACGTGGCCGCTTCGGTTGTCCACAAACGGTGCGACGTCTTCCCACTTCTCAGTGCTCAGATCGAGTCGTTCGCTCGTGTTCATGCGAAGCCCGTGGCGCGACTCGCCCCCAAACACGAGAATGGCGTTTTCCTTCGACAACGCGACGGCCGCCGGCCCATTCCGAGCATGGTGCATCGTGCTCGCGAGCACAGTCCACTGGTTGCGGGCCGGATCGTACACTTCAACGTTCTTCAAGTGACGCCGGCCATCGTAGCCGCCGACAGCGTACAAATATCCGTTGGCGACCACAACCGCGAGTCCACTGCGCCCGACATTCAGCGGCGCGACTTCTTCCCAGCACCGCGTTTCCAAGTCGAATCGCTCAACGGCAGCGAGGTGCGAAATCCCGTTGAACCCACCGACCACGTACACGAACCCATCAAGTAACGCAGCACCGAGGTAGCTGCGGCTCTTGCGCATCGATGGGAGCAATGTCCAGGCGTTACTCTCAGGGTCGTAGATCTCGACCGACTTGAGATGGCGGGAGCTGCATGAGCCACCCATGACCATGATCTTGTCGTCCTCGGTCACAGCCACTCCGCTGTACGATCGCCGGTCGTGCATAGCCGCCACGGCGTACCACTCATTCGAATGAAAGTCAAGGTACTCAATGCTACGTAGTGCGCTTGGCCCGTTGAACCCTCCGATCGCAAACACGACGGGCTTCTTGAGCGACGGTGGCGCGGTCATTTGCCCCCAGAAAAAGTCGTCTTCCAAATCTTCCACGTCGTCGTCGTGGTCATCCAGTTCTTCCAGCGCACACATCCCTTGGGGCGAGTTGGTCCGATAAATCTGCGGCTGGCGGTGCTCTGGGTCGAACGCGACCCACGCCTGGAGCGCGACTTCGTACCCGACTGCTTGACGTTGACGCAATAGAATCTTGTCCACGAGCGCGAGCGGCAGATGCAGAAACGCTTCGGTCTCGACCACGTCGTCGAGAAACGCTTCGATCATAGCGAGTGCGGCATGGGCTAGTGCATGACATGGTGCACGGGTCTTCAAGCTGTCGCAACACACGAAAATGTCGATGCAGTTGGTCACGTTGAGCTCTGCAATGAGCTGCTGGCAGCACATTTCGACGACTTCGAGCATCTCGAGCTGGTTCGCGGTGTGCAGCAACGCGAGGATCGTATCGCCGCTGATCGATAACTCACCGAGGTACATATACGCCAGTAGCTCCCGCAGTGCATCGCCATTCATCTCGTGGAGCTCGACTTCGTGCGCCCGCGACTCTTTCATACCGCTCGTAAAGAGCGCATAGAAAAACGGACTCGCGGTCGCGAGCACGACGCGGTGCGCGGCGACACGCTCGCCCTGGACGACCAGCACGACGTCGGTCAGGACGCCTTGCTCGAACAGCGCGTGGAGCCGCCGCCGCTGCGAGCGGTCGCTGTCGCTTGGTGCACAGCGTGGCATGCCGAACGAACTGCCCGCACTGCCGTGGCTGTCGCTAGGAGACGATCTGGCGTACGCGGAGACCACAGCGCTGTTGCTCATGGTCGTGGCTACGCCGATGGACGAGTGCGAGTGCGGAGATCTCGCTGGGGCGCTGCGTAGCGCACGCGAAACGTTCGACGTTTCCATGAGAGGAGAAGTACGAGTCGACTTCAATATTCCTCGTTCAAACCGTCGCAAGCAAAAAGGAAAGAAGGGAACGAAGCGAAGAGGAGCGAAATAAAGAACAAGTCATTGTGGAACGGTCTACAAGGTAGTCTAGACAGATATGTGGGATATCCCCGCAGTTGAAGGACACGAGAGATAACCCACACTCGATAGTGACATCAGTCGGGAACGAACAAGTGACAGATGATGGAGAGCGCGGAAGCCGGCGACTCGTCTGGCGCTGCAGTCGCAGCCGCGGCGCGGCCGACGGGCCCTGAGAAAGGTGCAGAGCGTTGCACAGGGCGATGGATCGGATGTGCCGAAGCGTGACAGTGGTGGCGGTGGTGGTTGCGTCTTGTAGTGACACTGCAGTTCATGGCCGTGGGGAACGCGCCGCTGATGAAGCGCAACAAGTTCACGGTCAACGGTGGCGATCCGCTCAGTGTCGTACGTTGAGCGCTCTCTACTCGTCCGCGCCGCGGCCGTGGACTAGCTCTCTCACATGGTGTTGACTTTCTAGGTCTACAAATTCCTCCGAAAGACGCTGCGGCTCAAAGATACCGACGCACTCGTGAGTTTACATACTCGATCACCGGCAGGACGAAGCGGATGCGTGCTGACGTAGATGTATATCGACGAGTACAGTTCGTGTATTGCAATAGCTCGTTCGCGCCGTCACCAGATCAGAAGCTGTCATATTTATACGAGGTACGGCTGCGAGCAGCAGTGGGCTGTTCGCTAGAGTTCGATGATCTGACCAAGTAAACTATGGGGTGTCGCAGTGCTTTCAAGCAGGCGAAGTGCTCGTGCTGAACTACAGTCTCACCCATGCGTGGGGATAGTCGGCAGTTCTGAAGTAACTTGCTAACTTTCAACGGAATCGGAATGTCGATGCTATGATACAAGCGCTAGAGTATAATCGATCGGTCCCAACGCTACCTATGAGTTGCGTATCAAGGCCTCGACCTGTGCGCGCGACGCCTGGTGGCGCATCTGTAGCTGCTGCAGCTCGCTACTCACGTCGTCATCGTCTGCGTCATCATCTACGACGCTGTTGATCGTTCGCGGGTGCCTGTGGATGACAGGCAAACTGTCACTGGATGAAGTCGCGCTCAAGTGACCCGACGGCTCACCCAGTGGTCGCTGTTGGAGCCGAGGCTTTGGTACGTGCTTGGCAAAGGCGAGCGCTTTCTCCCTCGACGAGTTGGCTTTCTTTTGCGCGGCGACGTCTGCTTCTGTCTCGGACCGTTTACCTGGTGCTGACGATTTGTTGATCACACGGAGGTTTTTCGAGAACGATTTAATTCGCTCAAGGTTGGCACGCTTCTGGACCAGTTCTTCAGCGTTCAAGTCGGGTTGCAGTTTGCCCAGCTCGTAGTAGCCGCTCGGTTTTTCCTTCTTGTACTGTGAGAGCGTACATGGGGCGAACTGCACGGGTCGCGCCTTGCGACTAAAGGCGAGTTGATCTTCATCAGTGTGGACACGCGCTTCGTTGCGGTCTCGAGGTGACGGGAGTTCTTCTTGGAACCCGTGTGTTGTTGGAACGGGACTTCGATTCTTTGTTCGATCGGGCGCGTGCTGTGAAGGATGTTGCGATGGCTGCTGATAGGACTGTTGAGCGTTTTGCTGTTTGTAGAACTCCTTCTCAGGCGATCGGCCCTTGCCCGGCGAGCCGTTGTACCCAGCTTTGTACTGCTGCTTGTCACTGTATCCGTAGTCATCATAGCTCGCGCGGCGAGGAACGTGCTCGGGCTCTCGATACTGACCTCCTTTGGTGTGCTGCTGATGTGGATAGTTGTTGTTCTCGTAGTCGTACCCGTCGCGCTGCGTTTTGCTTCGTGGCGAAACAGTCGGCGACGGCTGTGAGTGTCTCGCTGAGTTCACCCCTGGCTTGTCGTATTGCTGGTGCTGGGCGATCTGTTTTCCACTCTGTTGGAGTGGCATGGCAAGAGGAGGAGGCATTGCAGCCCCGCGTCCACGAGCACTTGGCTGCACCTGCACGTGCGCAATACTCTGGTTACTGGGAGCCGAAGTCTTTTGCGGTGGTGCGACAGCCGCTGCCGGCTGCGGCTTGCGCTTCGGCGGGCCGACCCGGATCTCCTCACTTCCATCCGCCTTCTTGAGATGCCCCTGTGCCGTCACCGTCGCGATCTTGTTCTGGAATCGATCCAGGAAGCTCATGCCTCCGCTTCTTCTCGACTTCGCGATCGCAAGGAGCCGAGTACGGGAACGACCTTGGAAAAGAGGCGAAGATGGCGACTGCTTTCCTTGTGAACTCAAGTGAGCTGATGATCTGCTCGAAATAGCTACATCCTTTCATTTTCGATACCCCTTCTTTCAACAGTATTCAAATTTACCGTAAACCTTCCAAACCCTATCTTGGATTTTGAAGATTTGAAGCGCCGAGTTTGAAAGCCATTCGAAAACCGTGACTCACAAGAACGCACCAGTCGCATAAGAAGCGGGACGCCGGTCGAGAACACGGTGCTAAAGGACGCAGTCAGACACACAATATGGCCACGACGAGTCTCAGTGCGTACGCTGCGTGGCTGGCGAAGCACGAGTCGAAAGCACCGAGACGGCGCTCGCTGGACACGGTCGAACACGCGCACACGGATGTTGTGGTCACCAAAGAGTCAACCTCGGACGAGTCGACCGACCCGTATTTGCAGTGGATCAAGCGCAAGGAGACCAAGTTGCCACTCGTCAAGATCGTATTAGCTTCCCCCGACTCGATTGAAGCGATCGTTGAGCGCGGACGCGCGGCGGTGGCAACGGCGTCGGCGTCGGCGTCTACCCGTATGAATAAGACTGGCTCGACGAAGTCCCAAAAATCTACTGCCCAAGCTGATAAGGCACGATCGGTTACAAGCACTCGGGTACAAGCACCTACCGAGCAGAAGGGCAAGAAGCGAATGGCTGTAGAGACAGAGGAGCAAGTCGAGCGGGCAGTGAAGAAGGTCAAGACGACATCTGCAACAAATCCGACCACAACAAATCCGAGTGTGGCCACCTCGACAAGCTCGACATTCGTGACTACTACCGTCCCAGCTGATGTGACGTCCAAGGCATATCAACATACCCCAACTGCACCACCCAAGAGCTGTAGCAGTTCTCGACTCATGCTCCCAAGAATCGAGGAAGTGCGATACTGGCAAGATGTTGATCGGTTCTCTTTCCTGGCGTAGTGTGGATGCCAATCGTCCATTATACAACTGAGAAAATCTATCACGCATAAATGTACCTCCTGTTAGCACTCTCTTCTTCTCAATCAGCGGCCCACAGCGCGCAGACCTCGTCCAGCGCTGCCCTCATGCGGCATGAGTTTTGATGTATCCAGACCCGGCCTCTAGGTCCCAGGCAGTGACACTCGGTCATTGAAATGGGGTTAATGTTCTCTTGGCATCTGGCTCCCTTCAGACAACAATCAAGTCCTGCACCTTCGTGCAACCTTGTGGCGGGCATCGAGTGTTTCCTTTTGCCGCGCAAAAGGGAAACACGTCCAAGAAGGGAAACGAGCGACCATGGTTGACATCAACGAAGCCCTCATGCGCCGCATCAAGCCCTCACCCGTGAAGCGCAAGCGCGTACCGTCGAGCCAGAAGAAAGTAACAGCATCTGCGACGAAATCCACGACGGTTGTGGCCGGTTTCGCGCGGTGCTCACGGCCGCTCGACGACCTCAGTCAACCCACCACCACGATCAAAGACCCGCCGGCCGCAGCGACGCTCGGGAGCCGACCGGAGAGTCCACCGCCGACCGAGTCACAACAGTTGTACCAGTCACCGCAGGCCGCCGTACCGACCCGCCAAGCATACATTGATCTCGGCCAGAAGGACTTTGGGCGCCACGTGACGTGCCGCACGTGCGGGCTTCTCTACACGGCGGGCGAAGAGGTACGTGGAATGACGCATCTATGAGCACACCATTCGAGTGTATCTAAGAAGCGAGTGATTTGTATATACAGGAAGATGAGAAAGAGCATCGTCGCTTTTGCCGTGACCGCCAGCGCGGCATTACGGTGCCCAAGTGGAAGAACGAGCGCACGTTGAAGTCGTTTCCCGACAGTGATGGTGCGTGCATCGCCACACGATCCAGAGTAACTATGTTGTTCTAGTGACTGACTCGGCACATGTGTGAATCTCTAGCTCGGATCATGGAAATTCGCGGAGACGATGCACCGCTCCACGTCAAGAAGCTGCTGGAAGTCAAAGATGTACTCGACGATGCGCTCGGGTTCGTGGAGGAGGATGTCTTCTTGAAGCGTGGCCACTTTCTATTTGTTCAAGGCAAGCAGATCGTCGGGTGTGTCACGGTCGAACGCATCGCCAAGGCGGTTGTGCTCGAGCACGACACACCGTCGCCGACGATCACATTGTCGACCGCCCCAGTCCTCTCCGGCACCGTCCCGGCCGTACTGGGCATCTGCCGACTATGGGTCCACCCGCTGCACCGCAAGAAACAAATTGCGACGCGTCTTGTCGACATTGTCCGCGAGAAATTCATCTACGGTCTGCACATCGCCAAGCACCGCGTCGCGTTCTCACAGCCGACGCGAAACGGTCTGGCGTTCGCCACCAGCTACGTTGCGCCCCACCGCGTTCTCGTCTACGAAGGCAACGAATCAACGTCCACTACCACAACAGCAACAATACTGGGTGTCAAACGTACGCATCTATCGTGACAGACCATAAGCCATGGCACTTGGGCGCCTCCATGAAGTCTCGTTATGTATTGTGGTTACTGGTTACGCGCGCTCGGAGGTTACGTTTGGTTACGCGTACCCTCCTCCAGTTTTGATTGGCGGCGTGTCGTTGAGATCACGGACAAAGTCCACGACCCCGAAGCGACATCTCGAGCATTTGCTTCCTCGGCCGCACGCGACTACCATGACGCGCTCGAACGACAGTCTCAAGGTCATTGTCGTTGGCATTCCCAAGACCCTCGACGATGCCGGCCTGCTGGATCTCTTTGGTGCCTACGGCAGCGTCGCGGATGCCAAGGTCGTCAAGGACGCAACGACCGACGCGTCGCGCGGCTTTGGGTTCGTGACGTTCACGGCGCAGTCGGCCATGCGTCGCGCCGTGAAAGAAATGGACAAGAAACAGGTCGAAGGCCGTACATTGAATGTCCGCCAGCTCGTTGCAAAAGACCAGCTCCAGAAGAACGACGATGCCAAGAGCAGCGAGCTCGCGCAACGACCGTGCTACTTGCTGCGCAAGGGCAAGTGCACCAAGGGCGACCGCTGTCCATTCTCGCACGATACCAAGAGCGGCGACTTTGGCTCGTGCTTTGAGTTTGTCCAGAACGGCGTGTGCAAGCGTGGGGATAGCTGCAAGTTTTTTCATCCGCCGCCGCCCGCGGAAGAAGGCGACGAAGGAGACGCCAAGGCCGACGGCGAGCGCGAGTTTGAGTCGGCAGCAAAGACGAAGGACGTCAAAGCGATGGAGAAGGACGTGCCCAAGGAGAAGGCTCCCAAGGACGCCAAGAAGCCGACAAAGGAGCCGAAAGACGACAAGCCGCGGTACTGCTTTGCGTTCCAGTCGGGTCGCTGCCACCGCGGCAAGCGCTGTCTGTATCTCCACCAGAAGCTGGTCGTGCCCGAAAACGAGGCGCCTCCGCCGAGTGCGCCGGTGGAACGAAAACGACCAGGGGACTTTGAAGTCGTCAAGGATGAAGAGCCGAGCAAGAAACGTCGGCGGGATTCAGAGGACGAGGACAGCGACGGCGACGACGTACCAGCTGCGAAAACCACCGTCAAGGCCAAGGTGATGGAGAAGAAGGTCGTAGAAAAGAAGGTGGTGGAGAAGAAGGTGGTGGAGAAGAAAGTCATCGAGAAGAAGGAGACTCCGGCGAAGACCAAACCGACCGATGACGACAAGCCGGCGGTCGATGCGAACGGCAAGCCCATTCACACAGGACCCAAGCCAGTGTGCCGCCACTTCTTGAAGGGACTCTGCAAACGCGGCCACATTTGCTTTTTCCGTCATGAGCAGCCCACCGAGGAGGAACTCAAGGAACTGCTGCCGCTGATCAAGGGCGGCAAGAAGAATCTGGGTAGCAAAGACGGCGAGGTCGATGGCGACGACGACGACGAGAACGAGACCCCGTTGCAGGCGGTGGCCGACCACATGGCCTCGTTCATGGCCCACTTTGACGCGTCCAAGCCGTTTGAACCGTTTGTCCCATCTGCTACGGTCGCGTCCGTGGTCGACGAGGCGTCTGTCGACGCGGACGCGGACACACAGCCGTCTCGTGTGCCCAAGCGCAAGATGAGCGTCGCAAGCGAAGAGACGTCCGACGAGGAGGTTGAGCAAGAAGAGCCGAAGGTAGCGCCTGCGCCCAAGCGCCAGCGCTCGCTGCCCAAGGAGAAGATTGACATGGGCGCAGCGTTCGATGGCGCCGACTCGGACGACAACCGCCGTGGCAAGCACCGCGCCAACAAGAAGCGCAAGCCAACAAAGGAAGAGATGAAAGCGAACCGCGAGAAGCTACGCGCCGAGCGTCGCGACAAGAGAACGTCCAAGAAACTGGCCCGCGATCGCCTGAAAACCCAGGGCGAGATTGAGTTTTCTTGAGCATTGCACAGGTGATGAATACCGTAATACACCGTTCCATTCATAGTCGATGCTTCGAGCTCTGTAGGTGAGAAGAGTCATCGACCGCCGTTCAAGCTTTTGCATCTGATTCCACACAGAACTCCTCCTGCAGATCGCGATCTTGTTGTCCGACAGAATTTGTCGCGTGTCCGGATGCACGAGAATTCAAGAACGTAGAAACTCAAGACCATCTCCAGTGACCATGACAGCGTGGAGAATCCAGTTCGTGAAAAGTGAGCCGTTGAGAGGCCGAGCGTCGGTCAGAGTTTAGACTTGCTCATCGGCCCAACCGAACTGAACTCGATGTACCCCAGTGCGAGAGCTGTTCGCCTGCTGTCATCTTAGGAACTTCCTAAGATGACAGCAGGCGAACAGCTCAAATAATAGTAAATCTGTCACGACTCGCGACAGCTCGAATCGCGTCGTTGACTCAGGACACGATTTCCTTGTTGTAGTTCCGGACGTTAATACCACGGCAGTATGTATCGTACAGTACAATACTAGGTACGTGACAGCCAATCTCCTCTCGGTCTTGCCGGACGTGAGAGGGGGAGGAGGCTGCTCCAGCCGGCGACGTATCCGGCACCACCACATTCAGTGATCGCCTGGCTATGCACGTGAAGCAGCCCCAGTACCTCAATCAAAGCGGATGGCCGCGCTCACGGGTATCCAGAATCTGATGGGGCAGAATCTCTGGTGCGCTGATGCGCTAAGCGCATTTGAAGTTGAATGACCAGCCGCTTCGTGTGACCGACCTGTCCTCGCTTGGGAAAGACCGACAGGCTCAGTCTCCAGACCAAAACTTCCATCACTTTTTGCTGAGTACTCCGCTATGGACTCTCGTAGCGAAGCTGGCGAATCTAGCCCTTCACGGCTCGGTATTCGCATTCAACGCTGCTCCCATGCATCCCCCTTGCTTCGTCTAGAACCAGCACCTCACTCTCTCCACCCAGCGGTGCTGAGGCGTCGCTTGATCCCCGCGCTCAAGACTTGTGAGCTCGCCAGGACAACCTTTCTTCATTCTGCAATTCGCCTCCGAGCCCACTCAGCCATCTCGTCACCATGTTCACCAAGACTCTTGTTGTCGCTGCCCTCACGCTCGCTGCCACTGCCACTCCATCGGAAGCCGCGCGGGAGAGCAACATCACGACCCAAGCCTCCACCGAAGCGACGACGGCGTGGCAGCTCTACACGTTTGCGCAGAGCTGGCAGCCCGAGTTCTGCTACGGGCAGTCGTACCCCGGCTGTTCGTCGCCCAACGCTTTCTGGAAGACGAGCTTTACGATTCACGGGCTCTGGCCGGACGTCACGTCGGGACAGTACCCGTCCGCCTGCTCGACCGAGGCCTTTAACCTCGCCAAGGTCACGGCCGCGGTGCCGCTCGCGACGCTCCAAAAGTATTGGCCCAACGTCAAGACGGCGACCAGCAGCTCGTCCTACTCGAGCTTCTGGAGCCACTAGTGGCTCACGCACGGCACGTGCACCGGGTTGGACCAAGCCACGTACTTCAAGACCGCTGTCAACATGATGATCAGCGACCCGACGCCGTCGTTCGTTGGTACCAACTACGGCAAAGCCGTGACCGCGACGGCGCTCCGCAACGCGTACGGTGGCGCGAACCAGGTCGTGCTCTCGTGCTCGGGTCAGTACCTCACACAGGTGCTAACGTGCTGGACCAAGGGCGCCGGCAACGCACCGACCGGCCGTCGCGCGTGTTCGTCGAACTTGCTGGCCGACGACAACTGCTCGGGCACCATCACGATCGCGGCGTTCTAGTACGGTACGAGCTAGTGTAGAGATGATTGGCGCGACGGCGATGAAGACCGCGCCGTTAGCGCGAGGATGGAATCGTTTGTTTAAGGGTAGTATGCTGTAATTCCGGATGCGTGGACAACAAATCCAAACCGCGTGTTGTGGGAACGGGGTGAAGATAGAAAACAAACATCAACTGATTTTGAACCCATTTGTGCCAAGTGCAGCCATGTCACATTGGCCACACTGAACCTCGTTTGAGTGTCATCTGATCCCGTCCACTGCGAATGTCGACACCACAGCTCTTTGATAAAGAAAGGCCGGCGAATTTGTGGACCGACGACGCCTGCGGCGTCCATCTGGACCAGGCGAAGCAACAATCCGGAAGTTCGCTGGTCGACACGTCGTGAATCATCCATCACTTGCCGGTCCAAAGACCTGGATGCGAGTTTCAAGACAACAGAGCCGGTCAAGTCGTTGAGCCGCGACCAGGCGACGCAGGTTCCCTACGCTCTGTAGCTGTGACCACGCGGACACGTGGACCGATTATCACATGCTGGATTGTCGTGAATCTCCTCGAGTGCGGCGTCCTCTAGAGAACCAGATGCTCACGGTGTGGCTCTTGCAGTGATTTTTTACGGCCTGCGCGTCTCAAGTGGTTTCGACGGTCTATTGGATACAGTCGCGCCATTTCGCTTCTAGACGCCTCACCGAACAATGCAGGCAGTGCGAGAAACCGACGCCGTCACCACCAGACAGACTGGTGGCCCGCCCGCGACCGATGCATCGCCTTCGAGTACGACTGCGGTCTCCCGCTACATCAACATTGCGACGATGCGCGCCACGGCGCCGCCGTCGCAGCGTGCGCCCGTGCTACCGCCTCTCCACACGCGCCTGCCCAACACGACAACCGACTCGGTCCGGCCGCCACCACAGTACCGCAACGACCATCGCGAGTCGAGTCTCGTGCTCTCGGAATCCCACAAGACCGACGCGTCGATGCAAAAGTATTTGCGCCAGCTCGTCGAAGATCTCGAGAGCTCCAACACGGTCACGGTCCTGCAGGCGCCGCCCGTTGACATGGACGACAGCGATGCCGAAGACGAACATGTCGACGATGGCCCGCTGGGCGATCCGGCGCTGGCCGCGGTCGGGCTCTTCACTGGTCGCCACGTCGGCCTCCTGCTCTCGGTCGCGTGCGCGAGTATGCTGACGTCGTGTCTCAAGCGTGGCGTCCTGCCGCTCATGCGCAGTGAACTGCAGATGGCGCCGTACCAGGCCGACGCTGCTGAAGTGCTGGTCATGCTGCCGTGGGCCAGTATGTTTGTCCTCGGCTTTGTCTCGGACTGCCTCCCGCTCTTTCGGTCGCACCGCAAATCGTACGTCGTTGCCGGCTGGACGCTTGTCGTGGTCTCGCTCTTTGCGCTCGCACTCGTCACCTACGCTCACGCCCAAGCAGCGGCAAATGAAGCGGCGCACTCGGCAGCATTCGTCAATGGCGCCGTGTTCTTGCTGGGCGTCGCGTGCTTTGGCGGCATCCTCACGGTCGTCATGGCCGAAGTCTACTTTCTCGCCATGAGCAAGCGTGAGCGATTGCTGGAGCGCGGCAAAGTCGTCGGCACGTTGCTGCTCGTGCAGTCGTTTTTTGAAACCGTCGGCCAGACTCTCACGACCTACGTCGTTTTCCAGACCACGGCCGTCGGCGTGCAGCCGCTCTACACGCTCCAAGAGATCACTGTCTTCCTCTCGCTCGCGTCGCTCCTGCCGCTCTTTGCGAGCGCGTTCTTCTTCCAGGAAGACACGGAGCTTATGCGCACGGGCTCGGTTCGAGAGACCGAGCTGGAGCAAAAGACCGGCATTGTCGACACGCTCCAAGCCCACGCACGCGTCGTGTGGGCCACGCTGCAGCGCGAATCCACGTGGCGCGTCGTGCGGTTCCTCGCGCTCTTTGTCTTCTTCTCCGAGTGTGCTGTGCGGTACGCCCACCTCGTCCTCGACGAAGTCTGCGGCGTGACGCTTCCGGTCGTGTCCACCGGCAAGATCATTGCCGAGCTCCTGACGTTTGGCACCGTGCTCGTGTGGCGCCTCTTCTTGCTCAACGCCGACTGGAAATGGCTCGCGACCATCAGCTTTGTCGTCGCCGCGTGGCTGCCACAGCTCACGTACTTTTTATTCGTGCTCTTGAACGTCTCGCGCGACGTTGGGATCTACACATTGGTGAGCTCGACCAAGGCGATCGTGCGTGGCATCGTCATCGTGTTGCAGGTCGCAATGGCCGTCGAGATTGCACCGCGCGGCGCCGAAGGCGCAACGGCCGGTGCCGTCATGTCGGTCGCGACCATCGCGCGGCTGCTGGCAACGACCGTGTCGAACGCACTGAGCTTTGCATTCGACGCACAGACGCTGACGACCGAGGGACTCGACGTTCAGCTCTCGCTCGCCGAAGAGATCAAAGTCGCACGCGATCCGACGACGATCCAGCTGCCGGCCTCGCTCGAGCGCCGCGTCTTGTTCGCACTGCTGGTCGGCTACAGCGTCAAGCTGCTGGCGTGTGGTGGCGTCGGCTTTCTGCCGCGGCAGAAGCAGCATTTGCAGTGGCTCCATCGCTTCGGCCCGACACGCCCAAGGCACGCAGTGTGGACCGTCGGCCTGCTGTGCGGCAGTTTGCTGGTCGCTGTGACGTTCAACGCGCTCGTGGTCACGCCACGTACGAGCTGCCTGCGGGCCTTCGGAGGGAAAGGCTGCGCCAAGGACACGTGATTGCGGTTAATTCTGCAACAGGCACATTGTGCACACGAGAGGAACTGTATGAACCAGCAGTATATAATACTATCGAACGACGCAGAGCAAGAGCCGTTGGAAAGGTGGCGTCTGAAAGTGAGAACTTGTCGAGCTGCCACGTCGGATCGGGCGAAAGTCTCCTGACCTAGTATGCAGACCTAAACCGAGATGAAACAGGGTCACATACCCTGTTGTGACCTATCGAAACCTAACTATCGTAGTTTCCACCAACGTAGCCGCCTACTTTTTCTCCCGTGTGTACAGCACCCGTGTGCACCATAATGTGGTGCATGGGCCGACACGCTATTCGTGCACGATGAAGCACTGCATTGACGGCGTATGGTCCCTGCGCGTCCAATTGCCGGTGGTGCAACAGCTAGTCCCAATTATATTTGAGTGAGAGTGTATTTCTTCACCTCACGGGAAGACAGCGACGGAGATGAGCCAACGGCTGGAGTGGGTGCGAAGCGAGAGGCTACTTGCAGCCGTACAGTCTCACAGCCCTACGGTCTCACAGCCCAACAGTACGGGGTACAGCTCACAGCCCTATAGTACAGAGCACTTCTTCAACCAGAGTGTGCTGAGTCCTTCACTTTTCGTTCTTCTCAGCCACGACCACGCAGACCGACCATCACCAGTGGACCCAACATGGCGCTACGGCCATTCGCGCGAACCGACGGACGCCACGGCCAGCGCCAATGCCTGCGCCTGTGTATCGCTGCGCTCCTTCTTCTCGCTGTGTCGCTCATCGTCTGTGTCGTCACTCGCACGCGCGCGATATGGCGCGAGCTCCGAATGGACACGGTCGACACACTAGGCATCACGTCCGGGCGGCTCACGGCCGGTCCCCTCCAGCTCTGCTTGCGCAACCGCGTCGATCCGGCCGTGAGCGACCCAGCGACCAACTCGTTCGAGTACCTTGATGGCGCGTTGTGCTATCCTCTGCGGACGGCACCAGCGCGACTTCCGCTGCTGAACGAGAACGTGTCGGTCAAGCTCGAGTTTCGGAGCGTCGACATTTGCGATCGCAGAAAGACCGAGCGGATACCATCGGATGTCACCACTCAGTTCCCATTGCCCGAGATGCTGCTCGCCATGTCGGTGCCGCGCGTGCATCTTCAGGACGCCGTGGAGCTCGTGGATTTTGCCTGCAGTGCCACGGCACTTACGCTCCACGGGGGCGTTCTCGCGGCAGTCGCGTGTGCGTTGATTGCGCTCATGGTCGCACTGTCGCAGCAGTCTCCAACGTTGCGCAAGTATCTCGAACAGGCC
>JAADXQ010000254.1:0-18091 GCA_023337915.1 Pythium angustatum | reverse complement strand
TTGCAACTGCATCACGAAGTGTGAGAGGAAATCGAGTCATACATACGGTCGCCGAGATCGTACCTTGGGTTTGGTGATGGCGGGCATGCCGGACATCATGCGGTACGGCTTGGTCTCTTTGCATGACGAAACAACTTCACGGGCCCACGAGAATTGCCTGGAATGGCGCGCTCGTGATCGCCGCCGCAAAAACTCCACGGGAAGTCTTGTGACGAGCCTGTACAACAGAATCTTCATCACGGCGTCGCCCAGAATCAACCCTCCCAACCACCATAAAGCTTATTTTTCCGATTCGAGATCGCGTGCGATGGCAACCAATGCGATTTTTATCACCCACAATCATACAGAGTTCAAGTATAACAAGAGAGACGGGCCTCCAACCTCTGTCCGAAAGTTGAAGTTTGTGCAATGAAGCCAACAGGCAGACGAGTCTCGACACGTGTGCGTCGTCTCGAATGATGTGCATCCCCATCCGCAGAAAATGGAATCGAAGATGTGCGGTATCCACTTCATTACGGTACCCTCCTCTGCTGCCTCGAAGAGCGTGCGTATTGCTGTACTTCTCTGAGTGATTGGGTATCGCCTTCTCCACTGCCAGAGTGTGACGAAGCAAGCATAATGCCGTGCGAAAGCTTGCCATTTCTCAAATCTCGTTCCAAGCATGCGGCGGGTGATGCTGTGTGTCGATGAAGTAACGGAGGACTCCACGTGCAGGAGATGGCGCATCCCCGTCCTTCGTAAGTTGTTTGTGAGCAGGTGTGTGGAATGCAACGAGAGCTCATTGGTACTTATTTGTTTTGAAGTTCAATGTGCCATCAACTTCCAGCGAGTACTATCGACGAACAACGTGGGTGCCATGCGCATGTGAGTATCGACCAAGTCTGAAGCTCTCGTCATGTGACCAGATCGGTTCGACTCGGATGTCCACGGAGGAGGTAAATTGCACCCTATGTCAACGGTGATAGTTGTTGGTACACGAGACTGACTGTGCATGTCAGATTGCCCAGGTGAGGGAGGATATTCTCGAGGTTCACCAGGATGCTGCGTTCGTGATCGATCGTCCGTGGAGCGCGTTTCACGTGTCGCAATCCGGTATGCCTGCGTTCGAGGTAGCGGCTAGCATCATGACTTTGGCTGGCTTCGTCGAGACACGAACGATCGGCCACTTTCGGGATGTCTTCATCCAGCAACGAAGAATTCGTCGTGTGCTTATGAACGAAAGCTTCTGGATGAGAGAAGCGGTGGAAGCCCTCGACAAGATTGTACCATCCTGGGTGATGCCTCGGAAACGACGCAGCCCAGTGCGTCCGGAGAGTGACGCGAAGCGGGTCAGATCAGCGTGTCGTCGATCCTCAAAACACGCTCGTTCGATTGAGCAGTAGAGACACTATTATGTGGTAATAGCACTGTTCGGTTGACATCCAGTTATGCCTCATTGCGCACGGGTTCTGGAGATCAGCAGGCATATCTTTTGCGGTCGATGGGAACGAAATCTCGGAGGTTTCGCTTGAACAATGTCCTCCCCGCCTCCAGCCACAGGACGGATCTCGACCGACCTATCAACTGTTTGATACCAGTATCAAAAGTCGTAATCGTCCAGATTTCACTGTGTGATTTATCTTGCCACCGAGCACAACGTACTGTATTGGAAGCCAATTTCGCTGCTGTGTCGAACGACGCCACGCGTGACTGGCATACTTTAGTATCTCCAGCTTAATGGAGATTTCGAACATCATAGTGAGCTCAAGAGGTTTGCCCGGATCACCTGCATTACACCCTGTCAGACTTCTATCGATGTACACGAGTTTTGTATGTGTGACTCGACAAGCAAATGTTGGCCTTTCATAAATTTCAGTTTTTAAAGTGAGCATTTGAGAAAGGCAAACAGAATGGGCTGAGGTGTCGGTTTCTTTCGTTTATTTTGATTTATGTATGCTAATCCAGCAAGAACAAGGAACGGTGACACACAATTGCGTGGCAACTAAAACTCGAACGACGATATCACTTCAGTTTCAGGGTCAAAGCTCTCGAAAGAGATCGACCGCACGGATCGTGGTGTGGGGAGGGGACTAGTGCGTACGTCAGCTTCGGCGACACCCCCTTGTCCCGCTGCCAACTTCTTCTTGTAATAGCTGTTCGACTTGTTCACGTTGCCACGACCAGAGAATAGGCCGGCTGGCGAGTACACTTGGTGGTACTTTTGCCAGCACGTCAAGTCTTCTGCAGTGCAGCCAAATGCACACGGTGGATAGACCTTCGTACAAAGGCAGACACTGTGCTGGGTGCAGAAGTCGGTTTGCTGAGTGGGTTTCCGATCTTCGAAACGACAAACGATGCAAACTCGCTTCTTGCGGTTTTCGGAGAAAACTTGCTGGGAGTTGACTGCTGTGCAGCCGAGTGCTGATGGCGAAGATGAGGATCCTGGGCTCGTCCGAATTGTGGAACGCGACCGAGGGGTCCCACCTTGACTGACGGTGTCGGCTTCGTCAGCTCCAAAGAGCACTCTCTCGCAACTAGGAGCATTTTGCCACTCTCCATTGAGTAGTTCTTTAGCAAGACTCGCGACAAACAGACGGTGTGCGTCTCTTTTGTCGGACTTGATGACTAGCTGCCTCGTACGGAAAGCGTTCACACGGGCAATGTCAATCATGGCGAGTGCAAGCTTCTTGTACCACTTCTTGAACGAGTGGCCATCAGCCAGAGAGAACCGAGCGCGAAGTTGGTCATGGCGGTCTACGCCTTGCATGTTCTCGTTGTACATCTTGATCGCTTCGGGGGCAGAAAACGTCTGTTTCTTCGCCTTGATAAGTCGATCGACCGTTGTCAGCTTGGACGAGTCGGCATTCGAAATAATGGTGACGATGTTTCCATCACACCACGAAGCGGCCAGCATTTTGTGTTCGACGGATACGCCCTGCCGACTGGAACCACGAACGACTTCATCTGCCGATCGCGCCAATACTGGTGGACTGTCGTCGGTAGTGTTTGAGACGATATCGCTACTTCTATTTGCTGCGCTGGATGTCGACGAACCTCGAGGCACGCTCACAGCCACAGAAGTTTTCTTGGGATCTTGGAGAATCACATGACGTGGGAAGTGCTTGCTTGTTCTTCGAACGGTACCACGGCCGTATAATCCTTTGACTCGCAAAGCTTCAAGCAACTGTACGGATGTATAATAGTTGTCGCAATTGATCACACGCTTCGAGTGATAGAACGGCAGCACCACTTCCAGCACGTGCTGGCGAACCTTTGCGGATTCTTTCAGATCGTCCGCAAGCGCGCGGGCCGCCGCCCCGCTCTCGATCCCATCTAGCCTGTGCTCGATCTCAGATGCGCAGTGAAGACGAAAGTTCAGCGAAATCCACGAGGTCGAGCAACAAGCCATGTAGAATCGAAAATGATACTTGCCGCCGGGCTTGGTCGGATTGTACATGATCAGATGACGACCAAACTTGGATCGGCATGCGATGCTGGCCTCGTCAACAGCAATGTTGCGTCCGACATTCAAGTACTTGTTACCGTTCACCTTGAGCAGGTTCAAGAGCGGGCGGATTCGTACAGCAGCATCTGCTTTTAGCTCTTCCGGGGCGAGTGATCCGGGGTTACGAAAGCAGAAGGCTTGTCGAAGACTCTTGAATCTTCTGAGCGACATGATATTATTCAGTCCAACATCACTGTAGCCGAAGATCGCACTCTCTGCTTGATCTCCCCAGTAGTTTGCCATCTCCCCCTTGTCCACCAACGCCATGTAGAAGAGGATGCCGAGGAACGTCATGAGCTCATCAAGAGAGAAAGGGGAAATCTTCAGCTCGGCCGCGTGGTCGTTAGTCTCTTCCAAAACTTGCCTCCAGTAGTACACAGGGATGAATGCAAAAAAGCACGAGCTGGCGGAGTGCTTAAAGATATGTCGATAATGAGGTTTCACGTGGGTTTCCGTCGAGCCGTCTTGATGTTTGAACAAATCTTCTGGAGGTGACATTGCCTCTTCTGGTTGGAAATTCATGCTCTTGATCGCTTCAACTTCTTTCATGTTCACTGGCAGTGTATCTTTCTGATTGAAGAGACTTGCTTCTTCGAGTTCGCCGATATCTATCCCCAACGCGATGTCGTCTGCAGGATCTGGACGAACGAGCTGAGACCATCGTGGTGTGTCTTTATTCTTGTGCAGCTCGTAGTAGTTGATTTGCCCACGCTTAACGGTATTCACGTCAACAGCTTCGGAGCTGTTGTTGAAGAGCGTGTCAATCCATCGGATGTCGTACGAAGCCTTGCGCGCTGTGAAGCCACAAACGCGGGCCACAATGAAAGCGGCGCCGACACAGCGATACTGTTTCTTCGGTTTTCCAGTCCTCTTCTCTTGCATCCACGTCTCGGCAAGCGGGCAGTATGCGACCAACGTGTTGACGTGCCCTTCGTGCATAGCAGAATTTGCAACTAGACGGAGGTCTGCATTTGATTGACGACCTTTCTTCTTCGCGGGTTGCTGCGGCGCCGCCTGTGACGACGATTGGGAAACCATTGGCCGAGTCGTCTTGCGCACACGCGATTCTGACGTGTCCGAGTCTGAGTTGGCATCCAGTTCAGCCGAGTCGTCCGATTCGTCGTCGTCACTGGGCACATACCCTCGTGCAGGCCGCTTTTGCGCCGAAAAGCGTCGTACTCGCGAAGCCGGTGATGTTTCCACCGGCATCGTCACCGGTGTTTCCGCTGCTGTAGCTCGCGTTGGTGCCGCCGGCGGTGCCGTTGCCGTTGAAGGCGCTTGCGTTGGCTTTGGCCTTGACGACCGAACTGGCGTTCGCGGATTTGGTGTTGGCGTTGGCGTTGACGTCGGCGTCGGCGTTGGCGTTGCTGTTGAAGGCGCTTGCGTTGCCGTTGCCGTTAGCGTCGGCGTCGGCGTCGGCGTCGCCGTTGAAGGCGCTTGCGCTGCCGTTGACGTTGGCGCTGACGGCTTCGGGGCTGGCGGCTTTGGCGTTGACGTTGAAGGCACTTGCGTTGGCGTTCGCGCTCGCGTTGGCGTTCGCGCTCGCGTTGGTGCCAGTGGCCTGGGGTGGTGCTTGTCCAGGGCAGACGCTTGCACCGGCTTCGACGCGCGCATACGGGGCATCGTAGGTGCAGCCGACGAAGCTTTTTTTACAACCTCGGGTACCTCGACACTTGCTTCGTACGCGTCGATGAGGGCTCGGCATTCGAGGTTTCTTTCAGGCTCCCATGTTGGATCTTGCCAGCCCTTCCATTTGACGAGGTACGAGTAGCCAGCGTTCTCGTCACCCGTCTTGCCAAGGATAGCCTCCACTTCGTACTCGTCTCCTTCGTTGTCTTCCTCCTGGTCGCGAGACGAAGCAGCCTTTCTCTTTCGCTTGCCCATGGTGCTGTGCGCAACTGGGATGCCAGCCTTCACGGGGTACTAGGTTCAGTTCATGCTGAGCGCACGCCACAACTGTTGGTTTTTAGACTGGGAATTGTAAGGTGTTTCAAATGTGCAAGTTTTGCTGATCTCTTAGTCAAATCAAGTTTAGCGATAGGCAAGGTTGTAAGCCCATCTGGGGTTTTTCAAGGATACTTTCTCCCTCCAGCGATTTGTTTCGAGTAACTTTCAGGACAAACGGGGCTTCGAGGAGAATAAAACGTAGTTTTCCTCTGTCGCGTCTGCAGGCAGTAAGATACGCTTCGACAAGGCTTCCTATTGGATCAAAATAAAACACGGTGAAGTCGTTTCTGAGATTTTCTCCGAAGGGCACAAATTGTTGCCTTCCAATACCCGTAACACTACCTACTTTTGGAACAGCACTGAAACGGAACAAATTGTGCCCTTTGACCACGAAAGGGTTAACAGCAACCTCTTCGTCAAGCGACACAAGTGCGCCTATGCGCCTGTGTGCCCGGCGACATTCCGCACGGTCGTTAAGTCAAAGCTTCACGTTCGGAACGCGCATGGCCGCAAGGGGGAGGCGTTTTGCCTCCTTTGCCCAACGCTCACGTTTTCTTCCCGTCGGCAGAAGTGCTACTTGGGCATTTGCTATTGTGGACACAAACCGCGCCGCTCGCAGTCTCGACCCCGACGACCTACGTGCTCTAGCTGTACGTGCGGCCGGCAGCGAAGGCCTGGGCAAGGGGCGCGCTGCTGGTGTGGACACCGACAATCACGCACGCACCCGCGTGCGACCGCAAGAACAACCGCGACGACGAAGACGACCGAAGCGCTCCCGCAGCGGCTGCGATCTGCGATGGTCACGACCAACAGAGGAGCGATGACGCAGTCGCCACGGATGCCGAACGATTCCCGTGTTGCTACGCGCCGCTGTTGTATCAACACTTTCGCTACGGTGTACAGTATGAGCCGTCACGCAAGTACGTACACGAAGGCGAAGGAAGGCTGTTCTGTCCCGTGCGCTCTCCGCTGCGACCCTTCGACACTATAAAGCAGCAGTCAAGACTCTTCAAGACCAAGATGCACGTTGAAGCACTGGCCACTGGCGCGTACCAGCATATGCCACTGCTGTCCTCTCGGAGTACCAAGAAGCGGAAGACGTGAGGCGACTGTCGACGAAGATAAAGATCGCGGCTCATTGCGCGTGGCATGGGCTGGTATCTTCTCAAGGGCGACAACAGCGACGAAGACCATGATCCGAACCGTCAGATGAAGACTGTCTCGCACAGAGTCGCCAAGCAGCTTAGCGCCGTTCGGGAGCCGATTGCATCCCTCTTCTCTGAAGAACACTTGCCTAACGAGTGGGTGACAATCAAGTCGTCCGCAGGGGGAGCCAACAGGCGATCCACCGCGATTGTGAGCCGTTCACCGGTAGAACAGCATGCCACATTCCCAGCAGTTTGATAGTCGCGTTGGAGGCAGGCACGCGCTTGATCGTGTGCGGCACGTGCAAGCGGCTACGAGAGAAGCAAATCCGCATGAAGAAGGACGACACACTCTTCTTTCGAGCCGACGTGTACCACGCTGGCGCCGCAAATAAGAAATCGAACGTTCGCCTCCACTCGTACATCGGACGTCCTGGTGTGCGTTACCGGACACCAGGAGTAACGTACACACTCGTAGGACCGTAAGTGGATCGAACCCTAGACAGCAGCAGGAGTGGTGGCGTACCCACGAACCTCGTCGGGAGCTCCACTTGGAGGATATATTGGATCGCATGACCTGGGAAGAGTTGCGAAACAAGTGCATCGGCCTAGCCGATCGGTGCGAGGAGTGGCAGAAGACTGCCCAAGCCGCCGTTGCCAGCGAGGCGCGCATGACCGCTCACTACCGGGGGAAGATGACGGCGATCAATTGCAGGGCGTGGACCACATGAACAAGATCACCCGCGTGCTCAGCGATTTCCAGCAAGAGATCAAGAATCTCGTGGCGAACTCCGATTCTCGTCAGGAGGTGAAAATTATCATCGACTCCGTGGCCAGCAAGCACCAGCTCTCGTCTGCTACAAAGGTGCAGAAGCAAGAGTCCATGACTCCTTTTCGTTCTTGGTGCTGTAATAGGCTGGAATGGACGCTGAACGCTCGAGGCGTAACCAACGTCTCATTCATGATCGTGCAAATTCGAAACAAGAACGCATTCAAGTCCGAAGAAAGCTTGAAGCCTTCGTCAGGAAGCACTGGGACTTCGTAACGGAGTCACACGCACGGACGCAACCGGGGTGGGTGTATACCCGTGAGCGAGCAACCTTCCAGGAACAAGGCTACGCGATCGTATCCAGTCTGTTTAGCGCCTCTGAGATCGATTGTCTTCGTCAGATGGGCGACGACGGGTCGGCGACGACGGGTCGGGATGGGCTGGTATCTTCTCAAGGGCGACAACAGCGACGAAGACCATGATCCGAACCGTCAGATGAAGACTGTCTCGCTCAAAGTCGCCAAGCAGTGTGGTGAAGCGCGGGGCGAAAGCGCTGCCGCTCAGCGAAAGCGAGCAGGCGCCGGCCGCGTACGCACACAGGCAACAAGTTCTGTGGCGTGTAAGTCGCTGCTGACGTTAACACCTCGGTTAGTTGGTCGCTGACGGGGTGAACCACAGGCACTCTGGTCGAAGTCTGGGGGTTCTTGACCAAGCGGGCTGTGAGGCTTGGGTTGCTGCCACCTTGAGGCGCCTGGATCGCAGGTCAGACGCGCTCGCTTGTTGGGAGGTCTTTTGTGTGTGGGGCAGACACAAAAAATCCACCGTAGTCCGGCGACATGATTCCTGTTTCCCCGCCCAGGTTTCCGCTCACTCTGGGCGGGAATTTGATAATCACTAAATTTCAATACATTGCTGGTGATGGGTGCCTGCCTGTTCGAATCATTTCTCCGGTTCTTTTCGTCCGTCGTTATTTTCCGTCGTTCTCTGTACACTCCAGAAGGCTTTTGCTTCTGTCCGCCAGTCTGAGCCGATACTGCACGCCTTCGCTCCCTGTCGCGAGGCGCTCACCGCCCCGACGACGAAGAAGAAGTTGAAGGGTCGCTTTGTCCACGATCTCGTGTGCGGTGCTACCTATGTTCCCGATCTCGAAAGAGCTAGTGCGATTCTCGAAGTTTTTTCAAAGTTCCAGAAAACGTTTGAGCGATACGACGTTCCGATCTCGGATGTCTACAAGGTGTTCGTCTCCGTGGACGGAATTTACGGCGACATGGACGCTTCGGCTGGTGACCTTACCACGATCAGCGCGTATGTGAAGGACCACTTCGATTTTAGTGTACCGGGATGCACACGGCGTCGCATTCCTGCTCGATCCCAAGTACGGAGGAGACATAATGGATGCCGATATTCGAATTGCGGCGGAGGGGTTGCTGTGCGACTGAGCAGGCAACGAAGATAAGGGAGGCGGTGCGGTTGAGGTGTTGGACCTGTGCGCTGCGCACCTCGATCGTCTCCCTTCTTTGAAGCTCCTCGGCGAAGGCGATCAGGTACCGTGTGGTTATCACCAACGGTTACTGGTGCGGTCTTGCGCAGTTCCCACGTATTCGCAAGTTCGCTCATGCTGTGTTCTCATGTACGTCAAGCAAGGCCGCATCGGAGCGCAACTTCTCATCCAACAAGTTTGGGTACAGTCGCATCCGTAACCGCCTGGACGAGGAACGCGTTGAGAAACTTGGACACGCTTTTTTCACCAGCACGAGGCCGATGCTGACGTGGCGGCATTCCTCGACGGGATCTGCGCTATCGAAGAAGAATAAAGCGACGAGGAGGTCGAGCGCAACCCGGACTTCATCTACTACTAGGTTCTTGATCTGCTAGGTGTCCGCTCTCGCTTTCTCTCCTGCTCTAGCTTTCTTTTTTGTTCTCACTTCCTTTTCCTTCATGCTTGAGCCTAAAAGACTCACAAATGCACGTTCCATTTTGCATGCACCGCGCTGATTGTCCCCGTCGACTCCGGGTGGGTTGATTGGTTTGTCCTACAACCCAACTTTATCTACCCAGTCATTACGATCTCTGGTCGTGGCCGACTGACCACCGGTGTACCATCGTTCTCTGTCCACACCGTTTGCCAATCACCTTCCAAAAAGTATCCGCGTTAGGCACTTTCTTTGGTTGCTGCAGAGGCAACACGCACAGGCAGAGTTGCTCCGACTTACCCGACGCTCATCCGACGCTTACGCTAGCGTTCCGTGGTACCACTACGACCGCCGCGCCCCACTAGCACACGGACAGCAGTGCATCGCGGTCCACGAGCTGGGTGACGCGACGGGCAGGAGATCGACGTGGTCGTGATGAGTGCCACCATTACCAAGTCGGCTACTTCGAGAACGCGTTTGAGAACGGCGCCAAGGACCTCAGACACACGCTCGGAGACCCCACCCAAACGAGAGTCTTGTCGTGTCGTCGCACCAGTAGACATACACAAGTAGAATCAACCACGGCAGGACTATCCGACCTCGTCCACAAGCACAGATGCTAAGCGTACCAACTCACTCTCGTGATGCTTCTTGGGGTGCTTGTCGCGAGCGCGCGACACGGTCTGCACCGCCTCCTCCTTGCGTTTGGTCAGATCGCCAACTGGGTGACGGGAAGAAAATGGGATCGATTTGCTTCTGCATATTGATAATATAAAGGTGCAAGGTCGGACAGCCAACGGTCACCAACTAGGACAAGCTCCAGTATCCTGACTCGACCTCCCCGTGGCCACTTGCTGGTGGCTGCGTCACCGTCGTGGCTTCGTGCTGTTGGCTCGGCGCGGCTGCGACGGTGACGCGCTAGCTCGCGGTTCAACCTAGAAGCCGTACTTCAAGGTGACCGTCGTGTTCTAATCGTTCGCGTCGTGTTTCTCTGCGTGGGCGGACATGAGGGCGTTATGAATTAGGGTACGATGCACTGAAGTCACTACCGAACGAACTTATGCTACTCAAGGCAATGGCACCGAGTCCTGGAAACGGGTAGTTGAAACACCTCGTTTTGGAACTAGACTATCTACAGTACCCCGGGGAAAGTAACCTAGGGTTTGGTGAGCGAACTCGTTCAAGATGTTGCTGGAATTCAATGTCGGCGGCGGATGTGACGTGTTTAGCTCGTCAGAACTAGGTTTTAGGGTTTAGGGCTCCCTTCCTATAGACTTGTTGATGAGGCAAAAATACTCTAGAAGATCCGGCCACAACAGGCTCTCTTCAAAGTTTTGTCGATAGATCCGAGACAACCAACCACTGGACAATCAGATAGAACACCCACGGTGTTCCTAGCAAGAGGCTGCCTTGACCACGAAGAAAACACCTTCATTTCCCATGCTTACACATGGAAAGTTGAAGAGGTCCATCCTGCACTACACCCTGAGGCTATGCAACCTTTGTGGAGGTTGGTAATCATTTTTGTGATGTGCGTCGCGCTCCACAATCACTGTCACCCATCTTGATTTTGGATTTAGGAATTCGAAATCACGACGGGTGACAGTGATCGCTTTGGGAACCAAGGAGGCTCGGGTGATTCCATTGTGCTGGAGCGCTCTCGCCGTGGCCCGTCGAGCCACGCAGAAAGCCCAAGGAATGTGCGTGTTGCCGGCGCGTGCTGACCCGTACTGGGTTCAGCGGTATCCAATGGGGAAACCCGACCCGTTCGGCCGATTGCCAGCCACAAAAGGGCGAAGCACAGCAATGATGCTGCAGAGTACACGGCCCAGCAGAAGAGACGTCGTACATAATGATTTGGAGCTCTATTTCTGTGTTAATCGGTTCTATCGGTACTTCTGTACCATACTATAGGTGGGAAGAAAGCGTTAAAAACATGCTTTTTCACCACACCTCTTTGTCCTGAATGGCTGCACAAAAACTCCTAGCTGCCTTCAGCTTGCGTTAGAGTACTTTGATCCCCCCAGGCGTCCAATCATCGTCACGTTCATCATCTTGAGCATTCGAATCATGTGACGAATGCTCTTCAGGTTCCAAAATGGAATCTTGTGACGAATACTCTTCATCCTCAGACCATGAATCTCCTGACAAATACTCTAGTGTTTAGGGAAGCATTTCTTTCGAAACCCTGACACCATAAATCCTACAACTGGGTGAATGCTCAAACCGCCTAACGCATAACCGTCTTGAGAACGGCAACAAGCTGTAACGGATTCTCCACTGGACGTGGGCGCTCGGTAAACCATAAACCACGAATCATAGATGCATGGGCAACGAAAGGATTGAGCAAACGAACAGGGGTGATCGAGCGCAATTTGTACTGCTCGCCACAATACTCCAATACGTACTTCACTTTTCGAATTAAGAGTTGGAGGGAAAGGGAAGCAGATGAATGGTAGCACTGCCGTACCGTAACGAAGATAATAGAACCTACAAATATGATTTTGGCTAAACAAAAGTGATTATATTAGAGAGTGGTTACTGCCGAGTGACTTCCGGCGCGACGACCCCTCGCTTTGGAGAGGATCCGGCGTGTCGAGAAAAAGACGGGTTCTTCGCATCGTGGGCCACACAAGGACGAGCTCAAGGGCATGCCCGATTTCATCAGCTGGCTATCGTGTGATACGACGCTGGGAAAGCTGGTAAATGTCGAAGAAAATGGCATCAACGACTATACCGCCAAATTCCGAACAGTACTGGGAAACTCGCTTCCTTCCTCGACATCACAAAACATCAACTGATCGTGAATCTCTCCCTGGACAAGATGCCTGAAGACGTGTTCGCCCGTGGCAATCTCAACAAATTTCTTGCCGTATTGGCAGTCAAGACCGACGGTGAGGGGCTCTTACCAGGCAGCGTATACAACTGTATCGGTCCATTCATTTCATTCTTTGAGTGGCATATAGAATATGTGGATTACCAGTTCCTGAAGCCAACGAAGGATATGCTTCAAGCCCTATGCAGAAAACTGGGCGCCAAAAAGGGTCACGTTTACAGACGTGCCAAGAAGATCTCGACATGTCGAACGAATATCGCGGCGAAGCTGTTCGCTTGTTGTTTCTTGCAAACGCCGGTAATCTAGACAACTACCTAACCGCGCGATCCCAATCCATCATGTTCGGCGAGTTAGGGATGCCCTCGGAATATTTTTCCCTAAACCCTGATCGCCCGCTTCAACGCTCGGCACGACGTCCATATGGTCCGCTTTGATCACACGTCCGTCGCTGAAACAGAAACAGTCTCGATTGGTCTTTGGGTAAACCTGCACGCGTCACAGTGGCATCTCGACTGGGTCATCGACGGAGGGCTACCTCTCATGTTATGTGAGAGGAACTCCACCCACCTGTATGTCCACACAATTTGATCTAGGAATCATCATCTGAAATGCTGAAACATTCTATTTGCTGGCACTAGGGTACCTCATCTCGTATGAGACCCTGCTCACCACTACCACCCTCACCGCGATCGAGGCGGTGGAAGCAAAGATCACAACAAATGTACGTGCCAAAGTCGTTATCGCCTTTTACGGATGGTCGAAAGTGTTGTGACCCATGGGACCCGACGGGTCACAACACTTTCCCGATTTTTGTACGCGGATGGGGTCCTCAAGACCCCGCTGACTAGGAAGGCGATTCCATTTGGAACTCCGTTCTGTCCTTCAACAAGACACTCGTATGAGCGTGCCTTTTGCAATGATCCTTCGATTTATTGCTGCGTAACCTCCTGGACGCCGACGATGACGCAATCACCGACCTCATCTCATCTATGCTGTCAGAACCAAGCAGTTTCACTTGATTACTCACGAGGGTGCGTGCGATAGCGAGTTGACGACACCCTAGCGTTCAGGGCGCGTACCTCTTTACAGTTGATAGGGATGGCAGTCCTGTACGGGCAACAAGTAGGAATCTCCTTAGAGCTATGCACGGACGCTGGCCGTTTCTGTACTGCACGAATTGGTCACCGGTTGTGAGCTCAAGCTCGCTGTCGCGGCTAAGACACATTACTTGCAAACGATTGATGCCAGCGATTGTGGACGTGCAGGTATCTGTGCTCGATGGCTCGATGCAGGCACGTCGTGGCAGAACCAATCGACATCGTACGATGGCAGAAGTGGCGAAGGAGCACACTCACGCGAGAACCCATGGCGTTGCCGGACAAGACTACAGAGGAACAACTACGAGGCCGCAGCATGCCTGACGCGGATGCTCTCCAGGCCGCCAAGGCGCTTCTGGCGAGCAATCGACGCAGTGATTTGAAGCCCCGTCCGATCTTGGACTCCCGTGCTGCAGCACCGGTTCCTGTGGAGGTGCTTGCGACTGTCTGTAAGACTGTCGACGACCGTGCCGCAGCACCGGATCGTGTGGCGGTACGACTGGCGTCATTGCTCATGACCGCAACATCCAATGTCGAGCGAGATCCACTGATCAAGAAGTACACGATGCTGATGATTGAACAGTCCATCCAGGCAATACTGAGCTGGATGGTCTAGTTTGGATTCGATGTGACGCGTATCAAGGACTACGTGGCGTTCTTCGGTGCCGAAGCGGTTCATACTGTGTACCGTCCGCATTTCTGGCACGTGTTGGCGCCTAGGCGTCCTCGTACTGTGACCAGCCGTCAATGAGATCCTGCGTGTGCGTTTTAGGCCGCCGGATTTCGAGTACACACTGCGTGAGCGCATGTGCAAGCTCACATAGTTAGGCTCCCTCCATACTTAGCCGACTTTCAGAACATTCTGTTGCAATGCAAGGTCGCAATCAGCCCGCTTACTGCGAAAACTAACACTTCATCTCTTCTCGAGCATTGACCCGGCAAAGGCTGAGTGCAAGATGTCCTAAGTCTACTTGACACCAATCCAGAGATCAAAAATTTCCATCCAGCCGGTATGGCCATCCAGAATCTTGCCATTTCCCAGGTGTACTCTGCTTCCGCGCTAGATAGCCTAAATCTTAGCGCTGGATCCACACTCTCAGCTTTTCGAACGTCCAGCGTGAGCGCAACCACATGGGCCAGCGTTGCACGAAGCGTCTCAAGATCAAACAGATCATCCTTGGCGGCTCGCGTTCCACTGAGCGCTGGTCGCGTGGGCGTTTGGCGACGGATTCTTGCTCTCGGGGGTACAGAACCCTTCCCTCGCTGCGGTGTTGCAGTTGCTGCATCCTGACACCACCGTCCCAACAGACCATGCGACGCGCCACTCGCTGATCGACGACCATCGAGCGTATGAAGCAAGCGCTCAATGGGAAGATGTGCACGATAACGACCGACACGTCGTCAGATTTCAACGGTTGTCGTGACACACTGCATAGCTGTCACGACTGGGCTGACGTTCGTTTTGGAGTCGGTTGCCATAAACGCCATCGACCACGATGTGAAGTTTCTCGGAGCATATCGTCGAGCTCAAAATCGAGAAGTACCCATTTTTGAACGTCTGTTGGATCTTGAGTATCATTCGATACGGTGTTTGAGGTCGGGTTTGCTCCGCACTCCAATACAGAATACTTTCACCCTGGGTATTATATTTTGGTTGGAGGTAAACCCTAGACGTTTTCATTGCTTTAACTACGTCTGATTCTGCTCTTTCGAATAGTATATGATACATTGATACCAGATGTTTAAAAGGCCATCGCACACCCTAAACCCTATAACCGAAGTGCACCTCGCATTTGTTCTTCTCCAACAGCGCCGAGTGTTTTGTCGGTGTTGATGCTGAGGCCTCTGTGATCACCCAATGGACATAGTGATCCATCAAATGCCGCTAACCAAAGTCGGAACGTATCACACCTGCAATCAAGTGCGTGGAAACGATCTAGAGCGCACATCAAGCGCAGTCGCGTAGGCCGTTACCGTAGCAATGAGCTGCGATGAGAACACTCAACGAACACCCATCTGACGGCGAGACGCACCGACAATCCCAAGTGCCATCAGCAACAACGTCGGCGCCAAACGATACAAGTGCTCCAATGCGCCTGTGTGCCCAGCGACATTCCGCATGTCTGTGAAGGTGACGCTCCACGTCTCGACCCGGCAGACGATCGATACAGCAGTCAATGCGACGCGGTTCGAGATGAGCTGTCCGAAGTCGAACATGCATAGCCGCAATGGAAACGCGTTTTGTCTCACGAGCCCGACTCTTCTGTTCTTCCCGTCAGCAGAAGTTCACCTTGCCCATTTGACACCGCATGTGGGCGCGAACGGCGTCGCCTTTGTTGACAACAGCGATCGTGCTCGCTCTGACGACCCCAACGTCGATGCCGACAACGACCGCGACATCGGCGACGACGACGACCGAAACTCGAGCACCACCTGCGATCTGCGAAGGACACAAGAAGCCGAGGCTCGATGACTCAGTCGACACGGAAGCGGAGCGATGCTCGAGTTACAACGCTCCGCATTACACCAACACTTTCGATACGGTGCACAGTCGCGCGAACAGCGTACAGTGGTGTGATCAAAGTCTTCATCAGATGTTCGTGATGCTCTTCAACGTGCTCTTGAACTGTAGACAATCGAAGAAGGTCGGAGCTACCCCGCTACATTGTTCGGGTGGGCTTGAAGGAACTGCGAACTTAGCCCTTAGGCCCATGCCCGGTTTCACAGCACAGGAGGCTTATATTCAGTTGTTATTCGAACGTCGGGGATTTCCCGCGGTAATGAGAGAGTACTTCCAAACGAACTGCCAAAGAGAAACCTCTGCGCTAGCCCCCAGCCCCACCATGGACCGAACGCTCCACCCCAGCGGTTCGGACGCGACCGCGCCCGCGCCCGATACTTGCCCGCGTCCCGACCCGCGTGTAAAGTAGAACGCCACAAAAAGCCTTGTTGAGTGGACCCAAACATCGCCAGCGATGAAGCCATTTCACAGGAGACTTGACGTGGTCATGCAGGCGTTCTACAGGGCGCTAGGCACTTGCGCCGCGTTGAACGACGCTGTTGGCTAGCCTGCCCTCTACTCTCGCTGCTATCGAACCAACCGTCGCAGCCGCGGTCAGGGCTCCTGTCGTGACGGGGGCAGCGGAAGGCCTCCAAAAGCGCCTGGCGCTCTGGTTGGACAGTGACTTCGATATGCATCCGTACACGCACAAGATTATTGGCGCTGTCATGGAAGCGTACGAGGCGTACGAGGTCACTCGCCTACTCTAGGTACGTCCCAAATCACTTCAACTAGTGTGCTTTCTAGACCCAGCAAGAACACCGACACGGTCTCGACTGCGTAGGCCTTCTTGGGAGTGCGACGCTTCCTCTTACCGGTCAACTTTCTCGGCTTGGCGGGCTCCGTGCTTGGCCCCACGGCAGGCTGCGTACCAGAGCGCAGCGGACTCGACGGATCGATGACACTGACGTCGGGCGTGTCGGCCGTCATTGAACTGACAATCGACTTGATGAGAGCCTTGGCGACAGACCCAACATTGACCCACCGGTGCTTTCAAGACGCGAGGTTTTCAAGGACCAAGGCAGATCATACCGATCCTACCCCCGTACAGTTTGTTTCGCCATTAGGGGTATATCTAGCGTGAAATGTATAGAACGGTAATTGGATTATGAAACGCTGTACGCTTGAATAATGAGTGGACTTGTGAAATTGTTGCATTCACCTTAGAGGATGTGCCTAGTCTGCCCGCCCCTAATTGCAATAAAAATTGTATCAGCTCACCGTGAGCTTCTGGCGGTCAAGAATATAGGGTTTAAACCCTCGGGCCCGGAGCAGCGGCGTGGGCGAGGAGATCCAAATCACTACACCATATTCCTCGTCGTAAAATGCATCGACCAAATAGCTCAAACAGCATTTAGTCGTGGTGCCGAAATACGATCCTTGGCTTCTAGTTGGGGTGATACTATTCGCAGTGGACTGTGGAGATTGATGTCGAGCTTTCCCAAATGTTGCATCGTGGCAATGACGTGCAAGCACACCCATCCCGTCTTGTAGTAGGTTTTGCATGAGCATCGGAACAGGCTACGTACGATCGCAATCTACATATTTATCAACAGCAAGGTTAGCGCCGACCTAAACCTTGAGCAGTGAATCAACAGGACACAGCTGAGAAACTTACATTATCGCACGTCTGTTGACATATAGGCATAAACTAGCCCTGTTGTATGAGCGTGAGTCGATTGGAACTCCAGCTTCTCGAGGTGCACTGTCTTGGCATTCGCATCCAGGGGTCCGACAGGAAGTGCCCAGGATGCTCGCTGGCGAGGTTGGCGCCGTCGTAGAACAGCACGTTGGGCGTCACGTCTTTCAGAACCACTGCGGTTGGGGCCCTTTTGCTGTCGGACGCAATGGCCTTGATGACGGCGTGATGGCTTTCGGGGAACGCCTGGAACCTTTGAATATATGATATGCCAGCGGTTCTGACGCGGAGAGAGATTCAAACCACGACACATACTCGTAATTGTCGCTGTTGCGCCAGGCCTGAAGCAAAACCTCCGGTAGGGCCACAAGCTGCTTGTGGGATCGAGCGCGGTGGAGCATGCGAGTATCCTTGAGGACCAACCCTTCATAGAACGCTCGGTTCTTCAGACACCGATCTCTGGTCGTGCCTTGCGAACGACATGCGACAATGTTCTGCGGCGAGCGTCAAACACCGCAGTTGGTGTACCGTACACTAAGTTGAAGTGCCGGTCCAGTTCGGGATCCAGGACCAAGTTCGAGACTCGGTCCAGGATCCAGGTCGGGCGACCGGGCGCCAGCAGTCGCCAGCAGTCCAGAATCCAACGGCTCTCTGTCTGTGTCGTGGAAGCCCTGTGCAAAGAGAAGCAGCCAGTGAGGCAG
>JAADXQ010000253.1:0-18094 GCA_023337915.1 Pythium angustatum | reverse complement strand
TTCCGCGCTACGCGCCGCGCCCCCGACCTCCGCTTCGCTGCGGTGGGGCTCCGCTCTCTAAGCGCTCTGAGTGGTTAGCTTACCAAGTTTTTAGGAATTTTAGGACGATTAGGAACGAATTCGGACGGGAAAACTCCTCCCCGACGCTCTCGTGTCCGTTTGTGGATTTTGCCGTGGAAGAGACCGCCGACGACTCGCGTTGGAGCTTGGACAGGCCATGATGGACGCGTTCCATCCAACGCGGCGAGACCCGAGCACGTGGGGCGATGCTACGCCCGTGTATTGTAATCTGTCGGGACTCCCACCGGCACTAATTCAAATCGGATCGGTCGACACGATCTACGGAAGCGCGGTCAAACTGTACGAGAAGGCGCAGGCCGACGGCCTCGGCGACTCATGGGAGCTCGATGTGTTCCCGCACATGCCCCACGCGTTCACGGTGCTCTCGGAGACGCTGTTGCCGGACGTACCCCGGGGTATCGAGCACATTGCTGCGTTTGCGGTCCGCCAGTTCCAGCGCGTCTCGACGCCGTAGTCGTATTGTTCGTGGAGCACCCGCCGGCTTTGTCAGAATGGCTGGATCGACTGCTACAGCGTAATATCGGCATTTTTGTGGGTACAGCAGAAAGGAATGGGATACACTTGTTGTTGTTCGCAAATTGCGTTTTGAGCCAATCGTACGCAGCCGTCGATTATGCCCACTGTTGCCTGCCGTAAGACTTGAAGCCTCGCGTTGTCCCTCTAGCAGACAGACGGACGACGGGAAGGTTCACCGCCTTCGCCGTTGATACAGTAGCGACGTGCGTCTCACTTCCTAAGAATCGACTCGTACCTCCTTCCTGCGTCACATGAGCGACTACGAAGTGCTCTTCACGGGCGACGTCGGCGCGTTCTTTGTCTGTGTAGGCGGCGCCACCGGGGCGCTCGCATGGCTCGTACTCGATGGCTCGCTTGCAACCGTCGCCCTCACTGTGAGTATCGCGGAGCTATGGACGGCGCTCTGCTGGATCCTCTTTGCGTCCTACGCCCGTGATATCTGGCAAATGCCGCGCGTGATCGTCACGCTGCACGTGGCGCTCGTCCGCACCACAGCCGCCTACGTGTGGCGCGGCTGCCGACCCGTGTTCCCAGAGTGGACGTTCAAGTTTGAGCTCGTGCGTGCTGCGATGCGCGCGATGCGTGGTGGGATCTTTGCCACGAACGTCGTGCGGTCCCGCAATGCACGCTACTTCAACAAGCAGTTCGAGTTCCTCGGCAAACTCGCGGGTCCCAAGTCCTGCAAGCGACACGGCACGACGATGGAGCTCGTGGCATTCAACGGCATGGAACACGTCTGGATCCGTGACCACGCGCGCCATGCGCCTGCCACCGGCGATGTCACGACAGAGAAGCAACGGTTCGTTGTGCTCTATTACCACGGCGGTGGCTTCGTGCTCTTTGCACCGCACTTTTTCGTCGACCTCGGCAATCGCGTACGCTCGGCTATCTTGAAAATCATCCACGAGCAGCACCCCGAAATGACGAACGTATCAGTGGAAGTATTCCTTGCCAACTACCGCAAGAGCCCCGACTACCAGTACCCCGTGCCGCAAGAAGACGCGTTGCTGGCGTTCGAGCATGTTGTTGAGACCGAGCGGCTGGATCCGCGCCGTGTGGTGTTGATGGGCGACAGTGCAGGTGGCGGTTTGTGCATGTCGACGCTCCTGCGGTTGAAGGCAAAGGGCGGATGCATGCCAGGCGGTGCGATGCTCTCGTGTCCGTTTGTAGGCTTTGATCCGGCGGAAAAAGTCGACGACTCGCACTGCATGTTCGCGAAAGAGCTGGGCGAGGCCATGGTCCGCGCCTTCCATCCGACACCGACGGACCTCCACGCGTGGAAAGACGCGGCCGCGATCTACTGCGATCTCTCAGGACTGCCACCGGCGCTGGTGCAAGTGGGCACTGTCGATACGATCTACACAAGCGCCGTCAAGCTGTACGAGAAGGCACAGGCCGACGGACTCGGCGACGCGTGGGAGCTCGATGTGTTCCCGCACATGCCCCACGCGTTCACGGTGCTCTCGGAGACGCTACTACCGGACGCCAAGCGCGGCGTCGACCGCATCGCTGCCTTTGCCGTGCGCCAGTTTGCGCGTGTGTCTGCTCAGTAAGATCATGGGGAACAGAAGTTTACTCTGACGATGGTACTGGCATTAGCGTGTTGAGGTCACTATACTATCCAGCAGGCCTGCGTTGAACCTTGTCGTAACGTTACGATTTAAACGTACGTGCGTTCACGCATCGTGTAGAACTGGTCACGCACGCTCGCACGGAACTCAAACGGCATGGCCTGCTCGATGCGCGCCTTGATCTCCGGCGTCATCTTGACCACAAACGGAAACGCCTTGAGGTTCTCGTCGAGTTGTTCGATGGTCTTGGCACCGAGGAGCACCGTTGAGACGTTCTCATTCGACGCGCACCATGCCAGCGCGAGCTGAGCGAGCGAGCAGCCCAGCTCGATAGCGATCGGTCGCAGTTTCTCGGTGCTGGCAATCGCTCCGTCTAGATCGTGGAAGCGGTTCTTGTAAAAGTCGTTCGTGAGCCGCGTACCCTCTGGGAATCCGTTGGCGTACTTGCCCGTGAGCAAGCCGAACGCCAGCGGCGACCACGTCGTCAACCCGAGCTTGTGCTTGTCGTAGAGTGCTGTAAATTCGACTTCGATGCGCGTGCGGTTGAGCAGATTGTACTGCGGCTGCTCGACAATCGGGCGGATGAGGTTCAGGCGGTCGGCGATCTCACAGGCCTCGAGAATGTCCGACTCGTGCCACTCGCTCGTGCCCCAGTAGAACGCCCAGCCTTGGGCGATCACGAAATTCATGGCCCGCACCACCTCTTCGATCGGCGTATTCTTCTCCGGGCGGTGCAGAAACAGCACGTCGACGTAGCTCGTGCCCAGTCGCTTAAGCGAGGCCGTGGCGCCTTCAACAATGTGCTTGCGGCTCAGACCTTGTGCGTTCGGACCAGCCTTGGTGCCAAAGAAGAGCTTGGTCGAGATCACGAGCTCGTCACGGGTCCACATCTTGTTCTCGATGCCGCGTTGGAGGACGAGACCAACGACGCGCTCCGAGCCGCCGCCGCCATAGGCTTCGGCGGTGTCGAAGAAGTTGACGCCATGTTGGAACGCATGGAGCATGATCGCGTAGGCTTTGTCGACTTCCGTGTCGTCTTGGACCATGCAGCCAAAGCCAAAGGTCGACACGAGGAGACCCGAGTTGCCGAGGAAGCGGTATTTCATCCCGACATCCGTGGTAGTAGCAGTAGCGACTGCCATGGTGCGGAGAAAGGTGGAGTGTGGTGTTGTTCAGGGTCGCCACCAAACGGGAAACTCGCAAATGACGGAGACCTGGCTCACAGAATCTCTTCAACTGGACTGGAACAGACACCTTCATTCCTGCCAGTTGCCGTCGACCTGGAATGAAGGTCGTAGATCGAAGAAGCTCAAAACGCGAGCAGCGTTGGCGTGCGCTCGGATGTCGCATCTCGCCTGTGCGAGCGGTTGAGCGTGTATGCTGTCCGTTCTACTCGGCGTGAACCATGCTCCTGCCGCATCAGCAGCTTGTGTTCCAATAGATGGCCATCGCGAGTGGCCGTTTTTTTCCTACGACGAGCCATCCACATCTCCACATCGACCTTCAATGAATCGTGGGCTATAGGCTCAGACTTGAGTTTGATCCGTGTTTCCATGCTGCGCGTGAGCGTCAGGCGCACCGCAACCGCAGCTCTACGCTTGGTGCTGCCTTTACCGTGGGTGTGAACCCGCGCGCGTCGATCGTCGACGTCCGCCTCAGTCTCCAGCAATCACCCGACGCCAAAATTTAATGTGGACACGAGCATACATGAGTCGAGCCGAGACCGAGAGAGAGAGATGGTGCTGCCCACTGGTCCTAGTCCTGGTCAAGATAAAGATGGAATCCGCAAAGCCTGGCCTTCGTGGATCTTTTCGCGGCACGCGTCAACTCATTCCATCATTGTGCCTGACGTCCGACGACGACAAAATCGACCGTGACAAAATTGATTCGATTGATCACACGAGGATCCACATGAGACCGCGGCTATAGCTCATTGCTGAAGTGCGTTTCGCCCTGCAGTTCAAATGGCTCGAGCGGCATGAAGCTCTTTAGTCGCTCGCCGTCGGCTGCCGAGATCAACACCGATGGAATGCGGATCCCTTGCCACGCACTGTACGAATCTGAATCAAAGACCGTGCGTGATAACATTGACTCGCCGTTGACGCTCGCCTCGTATGTCGGTCGGTGCTCAAAGCACTGTTCACGCTGGCTGTCGCAGGTGGCGTTGTCGACGATGATGACGCCGAGCGCACCGGCTTGCTGCGCCTTCTGAACCTTGTGCGCGAACGACACCTGGATAAGAGTCGGATAGATGTCGAATTCAGTCGACATTGTCCACAAGACCAACGGCCAAGGCCCCAGTACATACCTTGCCCCGATCGAAGAGCACGATCCGTCCTCGCACCTCTTCAACGTTTAAGAGCGGGCGCTCGGCGCGGTTGGGTACGCCATACACGAGTTCTACACCAGCACCAGCGTGAGTTCTTACCAGCGGTCTGTGCCAACAATGCGCCTATCAGAGTTCGCCGACCCTCACCTGCGAGTTCATAGTAGCCGCTGGGGCTATAGAAACTGGGCAGCGCTGGGACTGCGGCGTGACAGATACGCAAGTGAGCCAGAGTGCCTGAAGCCACCACGCCCTCGCGCATTCTCATACACACGTACTGTAGGATCCTTCTTGCAGCAGATCGTCGCACGCGTGACAGAACATGATGCCGTGGTGCTCGGCCATGACGACGTGGAGCAACGCCCGTGCCGCGGCGGCACTGTACACGGCAGCCATGGCACTCGCCCACACGAGAAGCCGCAGTGCCGAGAGCCAGCGCATCGGCCTATACGCAGAGCACACAGCACCGCGTTGCCTTCGATTGAAGCTAGGCATCGCGCTTGGCCATTGTCTGCCGTGGTTGCTTCCTTGGATTTCCATGAGCATTCGAGAAGGCACCGAGGAACCGCGTCACAGATATCTCGAAGAGACGCGAAGATTTGCCTGAAATATTTCACATTAGCATTCCTAGTTTAGGCTCGGTTTCTCTACGCCTGTGTGATGACTCACTAAGTTCGCTACTGACTAAGTACGGTTTGCCCGCATCATCCTTTTCGCCTAGCATTGCACTTGGTCATCTGCAACAACCCGCCAACAAGCCCATGAGCGACGGAAACGCGCCCGACGTCGACGCCGTTTCCTCGGCACCCAGCGCGAATGGCACTGATGTAGTGCCAGCAGCGCATGCGCCTGTGTATGGCGATGCCTACGTGACCCATTTCACGCTCGTCCTGCGCACGATCGCACGGGAACGACCGGATTTCCGACGGCTCTACTCGCCACGCGAGCTCGCGCTCGCCGAGCATTTCCTCGACCGCTTGACACCACTAGAACAGCATGTGTACGCCCGTCTTTTCCAACGCAAGGGCCCGTGGTTCAAGGTATCTTCGCTGCTCTCGTATTTTACGCGCCGACCGTGTAAGCCGACGAACGAAGACGATGCCGCGTTGGCCGACACGGACAGTACCTCGAAGGATGTGGCCGACACGGATGCAAATGAGACGGAGCCTGCCGCAGAACCGGAAGACATGGGCGCGGGTGCCGAGAGCGTGCTGGGCGTTCTACCAGAAGTTGCGGATCATCGACAAGTGCAAACCACGATCCAGACACTCGTCAACGCAGGGCTGCTGGTGACGCCGACGCTGGTGTCGCCGGTGTTCATGTCCCAGCAAGATCAAGAAGCGCACCTGTTGCTCGCGCTCGAAGCCATCCAGCAGAGTGCAACAAGTGCAGAGCTTACGGCGTTGTGGAAGAAGCTAAGTGGTGGCAAAGCTAGAGTGTCGCCGGGAAACGGGCGGAATTCGTCTCCGTTGAGAGCTGGTAAGGCTTCGAGCAGCACTAAGGACGCTGTGTCGACTTCGTCCAGCGGCACGAGCAAGGGGGAAGTTTTTCAAGCGATCAAACGGCTGGTGATGTCCCAGCGTCGTGTGGACGGTTCGAGGATTCCTGTTGCCAAGCTGATGCATTCGATCTGGTTGGAGAGTTATCCGCTCCTGAAGCAGCGCAACTCCAAGGACGATATTCTTTTGGTTGTGCGCATCTCGGACGCTGCACGAGAATTATTTTCGCGAATGCATCGCCTCTTCTACTTTCAGGCATCGATGCCGACAAGCAGCTCGCCAACATCGATGCCAGCGTCCGCTCGCGTGAAGAGTTTTGAGCAAGTCGTCAAAGAGAAATCGGGTGCCAGCAGAAGCGGGCTCGATGCACTCACGTATGCGGGCACTGGATCGTTGGCACAACAATGGCCAGGCTTGCTCGTGATATTCAAGAAAGTGCAGTACCCCAGCTACAAGATCGACGTTTGTCATCCGATTTTCCGGTCTGCGGAGACTTACATTTGTTATGAGATCGCTTCCCGCCTTCACCGCATCATAAACGGGCTCGAGATGCAGATGGTGCTCACCCAAGTGGAGAAGGATAGTGACGTTTTGCCGCCTGACTGGGATCTCGGCGATGATCTGTTCGACCACCTTCCTGAACTGTCAGCATTCCAGCGGTTGGTGCTTCCCCCAGCGGAAACAAGTGTTCCTGATGAGTGGCAGGGTCGTGCTTGCGTCCAATTTGAAAAACGCTTGCTCGAATGGAACACTCTCGACGATTTGGTGCTGGAGGCTCGCAAGTGTTTGAGAGCGTACAACCACTTCTACGTCCAGACCGCTGCTCGAGATGACGACAAGGATCGACCAGTCTTTTTCGTCAAGTGCAACGCCGGTTACCACCTCTCGCGCGTCCTTCACCACGCCAGCGCATTGTACGAAAAGCAGCGCCAGTATGCTCGAGCAGTTGTGGTGTTGCGCGATTTGCTGGCTTCTCCTGTTTTCCTTGTCCGAAAGCGTTCGTATTGGTATGAGCGTCTCGCGTTGAACTTCGAACACCTCAAACGCCACGCAGAAGCCAAACAAGTATGTGAACAAGCTTTAAACGACGGTGATGTTCTCGGAGCCGGTCTCATCACAATTCAACGTCGCCATGAGCGCCTCTCGCGCCGAAAAGATCTCCAGGTAGAGATTTCCACGAACACGGTTGACGTTGCTGTGCGCGTTGAGTTGTGCGCAGTCGATCACGACAAGGAGGACTTCGTTGATTTGGTGTCGTCGTCTGATGACGAAAGTGACACTGTACGGGCCAAATCCACCACACTTGCCCACGAAGCAATCGCAGCTGAAGCCAATACTGACGAAGAAGTTGGCTCAAAACTGGGATCTGAATATCCACAGAACTTCATCATTGGTCGGCCGCTGAACAAGAGTACTGGCGAGAAGTCTCGTTTCATTGGATATGACGACGAACCCTGCGACGTAGAACAACTCGTTCTCCAGTACTACCACACCCAGGCCGACGATGATCACACGACTGGGGCTGCATGGTACGGCGTGCACTGCGAAGGCCGCGTGTTGACGAATCTGTTCGGGCTTCTCCTATGGGACGTGATTTACGCACCAGTTCCCAATGTCTTCCAGAGTGCATACCAAGCTGCCCCACTCGATTTTGGCTTTGCCAAAGTATTCTACGATGCCAGACGTGAACACATCGATAAGTTGCTCAACGACATTGAGCATCAGATGACGATGGAAGATGTGCTTTCGATGGCGAAAGCTAATTGGGATGCGCACGCAGGCCAAATCTCGCGGTTTGTGAGTTGGAGTGACACCTTGCCTCTTCGTTTTCATCAGATTGTCATTGCTGCCATGGGGCGTCGCTCTCTCGCGAGACTACTAAGGCATATGGCAACTTCCGAGGAATTCCATCGTGCGCAGAATGGCCTCCCCGATCTTCTGTTGGTGCGAATCACAGCAAACGAGCCCATTGATACATTCGCTGACTTCATGAATCAAACCCACCCGGAGTCTCTCGACATCTACAAATACTGTGGAATGACGTACTCGACAAACCTCAACGGCCAGTCAACTCGTGACGGCAGCGACAAGCAAGATGCAGCGAATGGCGGACAGAACGCAACAATTTCCACCGCCGGAAACGAAAGCCCTGTGCATGAACTCATCGGCGATGGAACATCATGGCGTTTTGAGCTGAAGCTGGTTGAAGTGAAAGGCCCACGCGATCGACTGAGCGATCAGCAAGAACGGTGGCTCCAGTTATTCACCAGTGAGATGGATATCGATGCTAGTGTCATGCACGTTGTCGAGGAACAGAAAGAGCTCGACAAACGACAGCAACGCTTGAATGGTGGGAAGAAGACGATAGCGAGAAGTAAGAAAGCAAAAGCAGCTGATACTGACGCAGCTCCCGCTCCAAAGCGGAGTCGCCGCTCCTAGACAAGAGGGTAACCACTTGGGCAATGCATTCTCACGGATCGTCTTCTGGGACTTGCTCGCAGTCGGCTTCGATACTTGGTTCACAGTCAAGGTCGCGGAAGAGTCGCTTCGGGAACTGGAACTCGCCGTTCTTGCGCAACTGCTGACCGATCTCTTGCGACAAGGCAAGCAGTTTTGAGCTACTGGCGGCAGTAGGACGGATCACGGTTCGTGGTGGTGGTTGTAGATGCGAGCTCGCGGACGGCGGCGGCTCGTAGCGTGGGAGCGCGTCCAGTCCATTATCGTCCGAGTCCTGAGACACAACGTCATCACCATTCTCCGCTTGAGCCGGCGCGAGCTCGGTACGAGGCGGGAATCGAAGGGGCGCTGCGGGCGGGAGCACTTCGTCCACGTGGCTTGCTTTCGGCTCCAGTCGACGCTTGTGACTCGGTATGTGTCCAGTCCTCGCGGTGGTCGTGCTCGTATCGACTCGACTCGGTCCGGCCGTTTTGATTTGCTTCCTCACCTCCACCCAGTCGTCGTCACTGTCCTCTTCTTCGTCTGACGTCGTGTCTGCGTCCACGCCTCGCGGCACCGTCTCATCAGCACCTGCTCCTGAAGCCGTGGCTGCACCTGGTTTCTCGGGGCTCATGAGGTTCGCGTGGTTGAGTTGTTGCAAGAAGTACTGGAAGTTGTCGTCCTCTGATCGGTCCTCCGCGTCGCACAGCATGTTCTTGGCCTCGGCGTCGTGATGGGCAACCTCGTCGGGATTCGAGAGGAACGACAAGACCCACTGCATCTCGCTCGAGCTCCCCACGCCCCGCGCAGCTGGTTCACGTTTCGAGTCGGCTACGGAAGCGTCGAGGCTGTCCACAGTAGCTGGGAGCGAGTTCAGCAAGGCATCCAAGTCCGCATCCGATAGTGAGAGCTCGAGTCGGGGACACCCTTCTGGAATATCCGCCACCACCGATGCCGACGCTGATGGCTCGGCGGTCGCCTCGACAGGACGAACCTCATTGTCGAACGGCTCTTTGGATCCGGCGTTTTCGACATGTTGCTCGACTGCCTCTGGTCTCGACTCCTCAATATACGGAAGAGTTGCGTCACGCTGAAGATGATACTGGTAGAAATCGTCGTCGTGGAACGAGCGTCGAGCGTCGTACGTCTCGTCCTCATCGCCCGGGTCGCCTCCGTCTTCGTCGTCTTCTTCGACGACCGGATTGATCTCCATCCACCGCACTTGACACTCGTCACTTGTCAGCACAATCCGCTCGTCGCCACTGCGACTCACAACCGCGTGGACAATCAAAGGGACCGATGAGGTCAGTTCATGAGGATCCCACCGGTGACCAACGAACGGAGCTATGTCACGTACCTGACGAGCCGTAGCTGCCGAGCTCGGCTCATCAGCAACTCCGCGCCCGCTGTGAAGTCGTATCCACATTCGAACACGCACTGATTCAACAGCGCATCCAGCTCCCTGGTCCACCGCATCTTCGTCGACGACGATGGCTCTCTCCTCTCTCTATCTTCCCTCTCGATCGATCCGGTTGAGTGTCTCTTCAGGATCCATCGAAGTATGTTCGGGCCACTCGACTCTCGGCTCGGCTCGGCTCGGCTTAGCGCGTGAGTATCAGATTCGGTGGGCGTGTTGAGCCAATCAACGAGCTGTAGCTTCTCAACGTGTCCGACATTGCTTGCATGCAAGCGGGTCACAAGGTCGGGTCCCTCCGTTCCTCACAATTGTGGACACGAGCAGCCCGCGACAAAGACCACGACGATGGCGACCACGGCGACGAACCGCATGCGCTCGGTGCTCTGGAAGGACAACGGCCTGCAGCTCATCGACCAGCGCAAGCTGCCGTTGGAGCTCGTGCTGATCCGCTGTGAGACCGTCGAGCAGGTCATGGTCGCGATCCGCGACATGACCGTGCGCGGCGCACCGGCGATCGGTGCGGCCGGTGCATTCGGCCTTGCGATCGCTGCCAATGCGTTTGCTGTGAGCGCCACGACGACCGTGGACCAGTTCCTCGCGACTATCAAGGAGACCAAGGACTACATTGACGCCGCGCGCCCGACGGCCGTGAACCTCACGTGGGGTACGTACGCAGCTCAGCGAAGGATGGGTATGCTGGGCGTATCTGACGTGGTTATTCCGTAGCGACCGAACGTGTGGTGCGTGAGCTCCAGAGCCAAGCCGCAAAGGGTACGAGTGTTGTGGACCTCGTGGCCCACACGCTCGTGACGGCCCAGATGCTCGCCGAGGAAGACGTTGATATTAACCGTCGTTTGAGCGAGTTTGGTGCGTCGATCGTCAAGCCGGGTAGCAACATTTTGCACCACTGCAACACTGGTGCGCTCGCGACGGTCGACATTGGTACGGCGATCGGTGTCATCTACGAGAGCCACAAGCAGGGCAAGAACATCCACGTGTGGGTCGACGAGACGCGTCCGCGTCTGCAGGGCGCTCGCCTCACGGCCTGGGAACTCATGCGTGAGGGCGTGCCCATGCACCTGATTGCCGATAATGCGGCTGGCTACCTCATGCTCTCGGGCAAGGTCGACGTCGTGCTCTTTGGCGCGGACCGCGTCGCGGCGAACGGCGACGTCGTCAACAAGATTGGCACGTACAAGCTCGCCGTCGTCGCGCAGGAGAACAAGGTCCCTGTGTATGCGTGCGTGCCTACGAGCACGATTGACCTAACGTTCCTGGAAGGCATGAGCATTCCGATCGAAGAGCGCGAGGCCGAGGAAGTCACGTGCATTGGCAGTGAGCGCATCGCACCGGAGAACTGCCCCGTGTTCAACCCCGCGTTCGACGTCACCCCAGGCAAGTACCTCACGGGTATCATCACGGAAGAAGGTATCTGCTACCCACCGTTTGAGGTGTCGCTCGCCAAGGCCAAGGCTGCCGCCGAGAAGCGCGCCAGCGACAAGCACTAGACGACCGACTACTCCAGTTTACAGGCACGCTCGACTCCACCAACGCACAGGTGCAATAAACATCCTCGATATCCCTACGAACCTTCTTACTCTTTGACATGTCCAGCAGCCGCGTCGATGATCGAAAAGTACACTTGCGGCTGTCGCTGTTCCGTCGCGTAGATCGTCTCGATAGCGTGGGCGACTCGCAGCATCACGGCTTCGTTGTAGTGGCTGCTCTGGATCTGAATTGAGATCGGCAGCCCGTCGGTGTCGTATCCGACCGGCACGGCCATGCCCGGGTTCCCGACAAAGTTGGCGTACACCGAGTACCGCATGATGCGCCCGAGCGCCACGGTATCGAGCTCGCCGTACGCGAGCGCATCGGTGGGAATGCGCGGGGCCGAGATCGCGGTCGTCGGACACACAAACACGTCGACTTTGCTAAACACTTTTTCATGCAGCTGACGCAGTGCAAACGCACGCAGCCGCTGGGCCGCCATCAAGTCGGTCGCGGTAAAGTGGCGCGCAAAGCTCAGGAGGATCTGCGCTTCGGGCGACAACTTGTGGAACTCGCTGAAGACGGCGTCGAGGTGCGTTGCGAGCTCGGTCGAGATCGTGAGGCTGTGGGCAAAGTGGATCGCCTGGAGATAGTCAAGCTCGACTTCGACGAGCGCTGCGCCGAGCGATTCTAGACTCTGGAGCGCGGCGAGCGCTGCACTGGAAATGTCGGGCGAGGCGTGGTTCATGTAGGCGGGAAAGTACCCGACGCGAAGTCCTGCGAGCGACGCCGTGTCGTCAAAGCCAGTGAGCGAGACAGCCGGCTGCACGAGCGACCGCGCGACGCTCTCGTGGCCACCGCTCATGACGGCGTAGGCGACCGCAGCGTCGCACACGCTGCCAGTGATGGGACCAACGTGGCCCATCGATGGACAGTCGGCGCAGATCGGCGGGACTCGGAGGAACGTGGCTTTGAGCCCGACGACGCCGCACAGCCCAGCAGGGATGCGAATCGAACCACCGGCATCGAGGCCGATCGCGAGCGGTACGATCCCAGCTGCGACCACGACGGCGGAGCCACTGGACGAGCCGCCGGGGTAATGCGCCGGGTTGTACGGGTTCCGCGGTGTGCCGTACGTCATGTTGAAGCCCGTGACGCCCGAGCCGACCTCGTGCATGGACGTCTTGCCGACAATGACGGCACCTTGTGCCCGCAGCCGTGCGACGGGCAGTGCATCTTCGCTGGCGACGCCCTTGAGGTCCCCGAGGAACGACGTACCGGCAAACAACTTGTAGCCGCGCACGTCCATCTCGTCTTTGATTGCAATGGGGACGCCGTCGAGCACACCGAGCGGCTCACCACGCGCGTACCGCTCGGCCGACGCACGTGCCTGGGCGAGGACGTCGTCGTCGTGCTTCTCGACAAAGATCCGTAGCGGCTGATGGCCCCACTCGGACTGCTCGATGGCCGCAAGTACGGCGCGTGCGACCTGCACGGGCGAGAGCTCGCCCGACGCGTACCGCGACGTGTAGTCGCCAATGCGCCAGTGGCGAAAGCTAGTACTCGAGCGTGCTAACGAGCGCGTGACCGTCGCTCGGGATCGACTAAACACAATCAGATCGAGGGCTTCCGGTGGTATCGCTATGTCGGATTGGGGTGGCTCGACGAGCGGATAGTAGAGCTGCTGGTCGGGTATACTGGCGGCGACGCGGCGCACCGCAAGCATCTTGTTCTTGTTGTACAAGTGGCGACAGACGAGTCGTCCGACAACGCGCGACCGCGTGAGGAACGCGAGTACGCGAAGCCCGACGCCAGCGAGTCGAGGGGCCGTGAGGTCCACGAGGTCGTAGCCAGCGCTCGGCGGCTCCCGCTGGAGCTGCGCAAGCGACGGCAGCCGCGGGTTGTCGCTCAGGTAGAGAAGCGCAGCGAAGAACGCAGCGACACTGACGCCGACACCGACACCCACAAGCACGAGCACGAGTACCATGGGTCAGGAGTGAGTTTCACTGTGCGGTGAGTCGATAGAGAACAGATCGAGAGGAAGCGCTTATCGGAAGATCCTGAAGCCAGCGACCGAAGAGCTCTGCAAGTGAGGCTAATGTACCCACTTCAACGTGGATACCAAGCCAGCCTAATTGTAAACCTCGGTTATAGGGTACCCAAACAAACCGGTATCAAAGTCGGTACCATACAATACAGGGATTCGTGTCAGGCTCTCCAAGCCTCACCCTGCCCCACGGTCTCCCCTCTCCATACCGTTCATTCCCTCGCTGCTTCTCCCTCGTCAAAGCGAATCGTAAATCGGCCGTCCCCGACAAAGCGGACGCCGAGCCACCCATCGGATAAGAGAGGGGAGCCAGCTCCACATCACCACGACGACGTCATGGGACGCCGCCGCATCACACCGGCCGCGAACGGCGGTCTCAACCCCGCGGCCGCCCACGTGCCGTCGGTCCTCGCGGCTGCCTCGGCCAGCTCGTCACTCACGCCCGCGTCGCACTCTCGCACGGTCCACACTGCGACCATGAGCGCCGCTGCCGCGACTGCCGCAGCCATTGCCAGTGCCAGCGCATTGCCACAACATTCGACGGCCGCGGCCACGGCAACCGGCAAACGCGCCGCCAGCGGCAATGGCAACCTCACGAACCACCAGCGCAAGATCATTTGCGAGTTTTACCAAAAGAGCGGCGGGGTCATGTCCCAGAAAGACTTGGCGCAGTGGACCAAACACGAGTTTGGGCTCAAAAAGACCCCGGCGCAGTCAACGATCTCGGGCATTTTACGGCGCCAGCACGAGTTTATCAACATGAGCTCGCTGGAGCTCGGGATCAAGAAGCGTCGCGTTGTGCAGCACCCGCAGCTCGACAATGCGCTCGCGAACTGGGTCATTCAGTGCGCCCACCGTGGCATTACGGTCCAAGGCGACATGACCAAGGAGAAAGCCAAGCACTTTGCCAAGATGTTGGGGATCCCCGAAGAAGAGCAGCCTGAATTCTCGAACGGTTGGCTCCACTCGTTCCAGTTGCGGCACAACTTTAGTTTCCGCAAGTTCAACGGCGACGCCTTGCCGCTCGGTGGGGTCGCGACCGGCAGCAACGGCGCAGGAGGAGGTGGTGGCGCGTCGGGCGAGAACAAGCGCGTGATCCGGTTCACGACCATGGAAGCGCTCGCGCACGAGACCAACAAGTACGAGCTCAACAATATCTTTGCCATGGCCGAGATGGGCGTGCTCTACAACCTCAGTCCGTCACGGTCGTCCACGCACTCGCAGCACGGCGACCCGAACGACGACAATACCGGTGATGGTATGGGGGAGAGTGCGGCAGGCGCCGACGACCCCGAGCTGGCCAAGAAGCGCTTTGTTGCCGCGCTCTGCTGCAACGCCAGCGGCTCCGAGAAGCTCCAGCCGCTCTTTGTGTCGCACCACGAGCAGCCCAAGTGCTTCAAGAAACAGTCGGCCGAGCAGCACTCGCTCCAGTACTTTTGGAACAGCAAGGCGTGGGTCACGGGCGTGATCTTTTCTAAGTGGCTCCAGCGCCTGGACTTTGCCATGGCCTCGCAGAAACGCCACATCTTGCTCCTTCTGAACGAAGCGCCGTCCCACGCCGTCGCTCACCTCGAGCTCACAAACATTGTCGTGCTGTTCTTACCAGAGACCATGCCGTCGCTCAACCCGATGCACAATGGCATTTTGGCGACGGCCAAGATGCGCTACCGGCGTCACCATTTGCGTCACGTGATCGACAAGTTTGACGAAGGCAAGAAGGTCTCGTTCCACACCAACGTGCTCTTTGCCATGAAGTGGGCGACGCTCAGCTGGGACGAGATCAGCAACGAGACCGTCGAGCGCGGCTGGTCCATGGCCCAAGTCGTGCCCAACCGCCTCGAGCTCCGTGCCGACCTCCAGGTGAACCAAGAAGCCGAGGCGCTCGACCCCGAGCTCTCGCACTTGATGCTGTATTTGCGCCTCGACGACTCGATGCCGCTGTCCGAGTTCCTCAACGACGACGCCAACTTTGACAACAGCATCCACGAAGAGTTCTTTGAAGTCGTGCAGGCCACGGACGACGTGCCCGACGACGAAGCCGACGACGACGGCGACGACAGTGGCGCACCGAACCTCACGCTCCAGGACAAGCTGCGTGCGTTTCGCGACGTGCTCCAAGTGCTCAAGGACCGCAACGATACCGAGAGCGAGACCGCGCTGTCGACGCTGCGCCGCGTACAAGACGCGATCCGCAACGAAGTGCGGCAAGACACGGACCTCTCAACGACCATGTCGATCGACGCCGCGTCGGGCAACGGCAATGGCAGTGGCCAAATGCCAGCGCACCATGGCAGCCATGGCAGCCATGGCAGTGCCATGGGCATGCGCGCGACCGATTTCAATGCGCTTGCGGCGGCCATGCCGGGCGGGGACATGCTGAGCATGGCCCACAACACGGGGCTCATGAACGCCATGGCCATGCAGATGCACAACGCCCACAGCGGCGGCCGCGACGACGAGCGCCTCCCGGACGCCGACTTTCACGCCGTGATCTGAGCCCGTGACGGTGGCAACGGACAGCGATCGAGGCGATAGGACGGTCGCTATGTGTAGTACACTGTAGGTACGACGAATACGTGTTGGCGTGTGTGTCATGATCTAGTTCGACTGGATCTTTGGAGGATGCATGAGCGCCTCCGATCCCGCGCTTCCGTCCCTTTCTACTATAGGCCGATGGCCGTTTATTCTCGGCTGCCTGATCGACCGTACGTCGATCTACTACGAACTACCGGTATTAATACTAGTAAGTAGTATTCGCAGCAGGAATCGTGGGGCCGTGGCATCCGACCCGTTCGTCGTGGGCCGCTCCCTCTTCGCTGGTGGCCTCCGGAAGTCGTCACCTCTGACGCGATGCCCCTTGCGCGGGAGAACGTGACAGAACACGAAGGGGCGCGGGCGTGCGCAGTCGGCAGGATCCCATGCGGACATGCATGATCCTTCTCGTCGACGCAACTGTACTGTATTGGGATTCTATGGTTTCCAAGTGTACCCAAGAAGATCTCGAGTATGTATGATTTCTAAAAATGGCCAACTGCCAACTGTTCAATTTTGGGATCCGCGACGAAAGTGGTGGCGGTCGAACACTACCGAAGTCGGCAGTGAGCAGAAGACGAGCATACAATCTCCAATATACCGACCGACCGCACACGATCGTTGTTGAGTTGGTACGCATTGTTCTGCCACGTTCGTTCAACATGAAGAGCATTTTTCCGACCAGCCATCCCATACCTGCTGCTACCATATACAGATCAAGTGTAATAAAGATACCAAAACGACCGACCAACGACGGACCTCGAGCGCTGTGGAACTGGAAAGAACCTCGTTGGACGACCTGGTCGCTATCATGGGGGGTTCGACCGCCTTTAGACCAACGTCGCTTTCGACTGTGTTCTTGACACCGTTTCCCGACCGACCGTCATGTCAAAACTTCGTTTACATACTTACCTCGTGATGATCTTCAGCTACGTAACCGGCCGACCTTCGAGCTCAGCCGAAAGCCACCAAAAAGACACGCAGCGCCGCTGGAATTCTGGCGCTTCCACATTGTTCGGCGTCTGCCCCTCACGCCCCAGCACAATGAACGACGACGACCACATGAGACTGTCAGTTCTCTCTCTCTGTCTCTCCCCATCTCGCGTTTCATAAACCGCATTTCCAAACCAGCCACCACCGGCTAAAGCCTACACCAACGCCAACATCCAACGCCCGACGCCAACATTCAACCTCCAACGCAAAATTCCAACGCCCGACGCCAACGATCATCGTAGCGTTGGATCTTATTGCTGATCGGATCCGATCTCCTCGCCCATGCCCCACAGCGCGTCGCGGGCACGCAGCCGCTTCGCTCTTTCGGTCGCTGCTAGCAGTCCTCGACCGTCACGAGTGACTAGTCCCGTCACGTTGTCGGCGTTGTCACCGACGCCAACGGACCACAAAGCCAGCGCCATGTTCCGCAAGCGGCGGCGCGACTGGCGCGACGCGCTCGACGAAGACAACCAAGAGACTGCGGCCGTGGACATGGAGAGGGGGCGTCGCCGAGCGCGCGCTCCGTATCAGGACCACCACAATGGCAATAGTAGCGACGCACGGCCCGTGCATACACACGACTTGCGACGACGACTCGACGCGCCGTCGTCGTGGTCGTGTGCCAGCAAAACGACTGACCAAGACCAGGAAGAGGAGGAGGAGGAGCACGAAGACCAAGACGAGACGACGTCCCCGTCGGTCTATGGAGAGATCCAGCAGCGGGTCGACCAGGTCGGAGCACAGGTTGCGCAGGCCCAGCGTACGGTTGCGGAACTACGCGCACTGCTGCTGCAGGCCGTGGCGTCGTCGTCCTCGTCGCCATCCTCGTCTTTGTCTTCTTCTGTGTCTGCTTCGTTTGATCCGAACGGTCACTACGCGACCGTCGCAACGGCTTCGTCGGCCAAAGCACGCGTGCGTATCGACATGCTCTGCTCGTGACGCCCTGAGTGGGTCTCTATCGATAGAAATTCGTCGGTCCAGAAATTGCATCGTGATTCGAAACAGTGCGCGGTCGTTATCGTCTCCGCGACGATTGTAATACTCCATAGTACACCGATAACGGTATTTAGACTGACCGATAAATTGGTCTGACCTCAGTCAGACTATTTGGTGTATCTGCGCCTCAGCCCAAGCTTTGGATTCCACATACATAGACTGACTTCGGCTCAGTCGATTTGAAATAGTCTG
>JAADXQ010000252.1:0-18102 GCA_023337915.1 Pythium angustatum | reverse complement strand
CGAGGGGAGGAGGGAACTCCGATGAACACCATTGTCCTACGCAGTCCTGACCACCCGTTGCTCCAGAGCACACGCGTCCGTGTCTCCGAGCACGTGTCTATGTGTTCGGTCCTCTTACCCAATAGGATCGCACCAAGACTATGTCAGTAGCCAATCAGTGTCATCTGGTTCCTGCAGGAACCAGATTGACACGCATGGCGCGTAGGTTGCACCCAGGGTTCTTCAACCCGTCCCTGGGGCAAGTACTGTTCCAGGAGCTGTATTAATAGCGTTATTTTAATAAAAAACTGGGAGCTGTATTAATAGCGTTATTTTAAAAAATAACGCTATTAATACAGCTCCCAGTTTTTAGGGTCGCTTCGAGATGTCCCGTGCGCGAAGCGCGCGCCCGAGTTTTAACCAATCCACTGGCAGGGAGCTCATCATTCTACCCAATCCGAAACTTCGTTGATGTTGAAGATGAAGATGGAGCGTGCTCACGCGGGTCAAAAGAAAAGACGGATCGCGACGACACAGTCGTCTCGACGCCTCCGTACTCGGATAGCCGTTCACTATTGGCCATGGGTCGCTGAACACTCAGCTCGATTCGCCTGGTGGCCGAACAACGCCTTCTCTCACTCCGCCCTCCACGCAACCGCCGAACGATGTCATTCGTGCCACAGCTGCTGCCATTGCTGCCACACTGCCACCACGGCGTATCACGCAAGACTTCATCGAGGCGGCGCGTCTCGAGGTTCAGCTTCTCGTCGCCCAGGATGTCGAGGTCGACCACGTCGTGATTGCACGTGACGTGACTGTGACCGAGCTCCGCACACCGTGCCACGCGAGTGGTTTCACGCGGTCAAGATTGCGCTGCTCACGGACGACTCGCTCGTGGTCACCGAGGTCAAGACGCACATATACGATGATGATGATGGAAGTGGAGTCTATTGAGCGCAATTAATGTACTCTAGTAGCTCTACTTGGACGAACTCGTTCTTGGTGTTCTAGAACATGGACTCAACATGGCGGCTTAGAAAGGAGGCCAGCCATGGACGTAAATCAGTGCCGAGGTGTGCATGTAGTTCTGCATGCCCAGGGCGTGCCGTCGGATGGGAGACCTGGGAGCTGGTCCGGCCATCCATGGCGTGGTTGGCTAACGCGTCAGCCATCCGGAAGACGCACATATACAATGCCGTCACGACCGAGCTCAGCTAACACGGCAGCTGCAGGGCTCTGGCTACGCTGTGCGCGTCGATGAGCCCATGCTTCTGCGCAATGGCGCGGTCCTCACGTCGTCGGTCATGGTCGGCGTGTACGCGAACGCAGTGTGTCACCGCGTGGCCGCAGCCGTCGTGGCAACGACGAGGACGAAGAAAAACAACGAAGCCGACGACCAGGAGCAGCACGAGCCGAACGCGAACGCGTAGGTGACGCACAACAACCGTAGGAACATACAGAGAGGGAAGGCGTCGCCTGTAGACCATTTTTTAGGAAGGATAGTAATAGCGTTCATCCACCAGCACAGGTACAAATTGCTTTCGCTAATCACTCGGTTCTCGCTACCGTGTGAGCTTGGTCAAACACACGTCCAGTGGCCCACTGGTCCTGGCTCCACCCACGCAATGCTTGGCCAAACAAAAGCGCGAGGTCCACGTGCATTGCTGGCCACGGCGCCGGCATCGCAAGGTCTAACCACCGGCCGCCGTACGGCGGTAGCTCGCTCAGAAGATGCGTCACGTCATCGTCTAACGTCGCAACGTCCAACGCACGCGCACGCCATGGGGCTAACCCTAGGTCAAGGGGGTCGACGTGTGTCACCGTGAAAAGACCGCCGACCGTCGGCGAGCGTGTCAAATATCGGAGCTCGCGCTCGTCGACGTCGACATTCCCAAACGACCGCAGCTGTGTGATCGTGAGACCACCATCGCCACGGGTCGCACGGCACACGACCATCGCGAGCGCTGGTACACGTAGCTGACCATGTGTGTCGAGATCGGGCTGTCGCGGTGGGTAGAACTTGACGACGACGACGCGCTGGACCGAGGGAAGCTGCGTGAACCAGTCGGCCACGTCGCGCATCATGTCGGCCATCGTACAATGGTGGGTCACAACGTGGCACAAGGCGAGCACCGTCCCGATGGCGTGCTGCGCGTCCGACGACGGGTGGACGACCACAACGTCCGGTGTCCGGACCGCCCCGTCCGGAAGCCGGAGTGGAAGTACATGGTGGACGACCAGGGCGGGACCTGACCGGGCGGCAGCGGCGCAGCCATTGCGTATTTGGCACACGAGCTCCATACTCGTTTGGTGGTGCTGGCGCGTGTCAAGGCCCGTGAGTGCGAACGTGCCGTCGGCGTGCAATGCGACTTGGATGCCTTGGAGCCACTGGCGTGGCACACGGTCGAGCTGCGCGCGTGTCACGTGGCGAGCAATCACAACGTCGTCGATCGCAAACGAAAGACCCTCGATGGTACCGGCAGCCGCGTCGATGCGTTGCGCGAATGCTGCACGCGCAGCGTGGATCGCGGCCTTCGATATGCGTGGGGACTGGTCGGCCATGGTGTTGCTGTAGCCGACTGCGGCTGTGTGGCCAGTCGAAATCGGCAAGTGCACGACCGACGGCACAGGTCGCATGGTACGACGCATCACCGTATTCGCTGTTGCCGCTCGTTTTGATCGCTTCGCGAAATCATACTCCGTCGTCGGCTTTCTTCGGCACGGAAGCATGTCTGTCGATGGGATGATGGGGTGAGTGGAGGGATAATTGCTGAGTGAAGTATTCACGACTCGTCTCGGTTCGTCCCCAACTCGGCATCCTAAAGATCCCCACTGCTCAGACTCTGACATTTCTATACGGTATCCGGATACCGGACATCAATCCAGGTGGATTTCGACGGTTTGAGATACATCGCACATCGAGCGTCAGTGACCAAGCATAGCTTTATCCAACCAACATTTGTATCGAAGTGAACCCATGTACGATCGACCAATCCGGTTTTGTAGTCACAAAAAAAGAGCCTTATACATATGCTTACATAATATGTAAGCATATGTATAAGGCTCTTTTTTGTTATATATTTTATTAGACGCGGTCGGAATCCGAGACGTTTGTTCTCCTTGAGTGATGGGGTGCTGCTTGTTTACGCTCGCTTATGACTGTGATGGAGTGTAGGACGTTGTGTGCCGTTTCTCATGCTTCGAAAAGCTTCTCGCCTCTTGTCTTGTCCCTTGTCTACTGTCTCTTGTATCTTGTTTCTTGTCGGTCGGTTCCGAACGCGCGGTCTCTCACAATGGAATTGAGAACGTCGGTATCAAGATACGTCCGGCTGACAGGCCTTCAAAGGGCTTGTAAAAAAATTGTAGCGCGATTGTACACTATACCGATCTGTATCAAAGTTGGCGTGAGAGCAGGCATTGGTTGGGTTTGCTTTGCTGCCTCACTTACGTACGTTGGCCAACACACTTCAGCCGTGATGTGGAAGATAATCATCCATCCTTCGAATTCCGATGCCGAGAGACATTCACGTACAAGAGTCAGCCAGGCGGCAATGGACGACAGAGGAGGTTCGTTTTCGTCTCTCAAACAACCCGAGCATGGTCGCTTCGGTATCGGAGATGCTGTGTCCGTGTCCGAGCCGGGCCGGGCCGCGATCGATCATTCATCAATCTGGACTTCTCACCGTGCCATCTCTCTGCCGTCACCATCGACAGTTATGGCGAACTCAGAATCCCGCCAGCACCATCAAGCGTGCGCAGAACTGATGTGCCACTTGCGCAACAGCACAGCGAACGGCTTGGTGGTAGCCCACGAACAATCTCTCCCGCTCTCCAACGGATCAATCGTTAGGCCAGATGTGATGGTGTATCGTTCGTCGCCGGGTCTGACGGTACAGGATACAGCTCTCGTGATTTTCGAAGTGGAGGTTCACCACCGTTCCACGCCGCAGATCATTCGTACAGCGGCGGACTACTTTGTCCAGTTTCCAACCGTTGGACGCGTCGTGGTCTTGAAATTCTATCCGCCGCGCCAGCCGCATCTCGATGCCCACCATCAGTTGCGCTTGCCCGCGCTGGCGATTACATTTCGCCGCTCCGAGACAGCTGGCCGGGTCGAAGTCGTGCGTATTGTGTCGTTTGGTAACGCAAAGGTCGATGGTCGGGTGATGAAGAAGTTTCACAGACCGGTGAGCAACCGTCTCAAGCGGTTTCCAGTTGAAGCTCACCACAGAGCTCCGGCCCCGTGGCTTCCCTGTCTCTTCGATACTGCGAGCATAGAAGCAGACCTTGCGAGGCTTGAAGCTCAGGCCAATCCTGAGCATTTGGAAGTGGAGATGCCAGAGGGGATGCCTGCCATTCGGGTGGATCTGGTCCGTATCTTTACTCAGGCCATGTACGGGTGGATCTGCGACCGCCATGAGCGTACCCGAGGCTAGCCTCAGCTCTTCGTCTTACTGCGTGAGTACAGCCGTGGCTTTGGCGCCGGTTCAAGAAGTTAGGCCGACTAGAACTTAGGACTACGTTTGTAGAAAAGTTCATTACCTGGCCTCAAATACGGCAGCGCAAGGAACTTGTTGCGAGTACGCAACTGGTCCGATTCGACCTTAGTTGCAACTGTGTCATCTCGCTTGAATGCGCCATGGAAGACAAACGGCGCGGATGTTCACAATGATTCTCTCCGTGGCACTTTCCTACTTTCGCGACTTTCCGACGGTAGCACGCGCCGTGATTGTCTCATTTCGACGAAAGCATACTGCAATCGACAGCTCGGCTGGGTGCCGCCGCGTGGCGGAGAAAGTTTCGACACCTCCCACTTCACTGGTCTTTGTATTTTTTTCCGAGTTGAACGCCTTGCTCCAGTTAACATCACGACATGAATTGGCGCATTCAGGAGTTCGCCGAAATCAGAGACTGCTAGCGCCGTGGTCTATGCTTCGTTCTCGTGTTTCGCTGCGGGAGGTTCGTGAGAGGGTTCCGAGCTCGTGGCAACAACACGAAGAGTAGCCGCCGGGTCCATTTTGATGCGTCCAGAACCGTCTGTCGCGACTAAATGACTCGAGATGGATCCAACGCGATAAATCGAAGTGCGAACGTAACCCAGCAGGAATATTGCATCTTGGCCGCCTGTGCGTCCCACTCGGTGAGCACCTCGTGCACGCGGTCCCAAGACGCGAGGGATGACGTGCCGTCTCGTAGTCGCGGTGCGGATGCCTGTGCTTCGTACTATGCTGCACGATCGCAATGAACATCCACACGCACCGACATGGTACTGTAGTAGGACTAACGGTATTACTACTCGTTGCGTCTATGGGTATCATCTGCTCCGGTGCCGCAGCACTCAAGGATGGCGACGTCGCCACCGCGACCGGCGCCGTAGTGACCACCGACTCGTCGCTTGCGACAGGACACACTGACCCGCTTCCGTCACCAGTGTCACCGTGTCAGTCGCACCCAACGCTACTGCCGGCGCTTCGTGTGGTTCTTGATCGCCGCCGCCTGCCGTGTCGTTGGTCGGGACCGTCCTGTTCTTCTTCGTCGTCCGATGGGCTCGCTGTTCCAACAAATTGTAGAGAATACCAGCCGCCTCTGGGGATCAAACTGGCAATCGCGCTGCCCCGGCACAACGCTCATCTTCATCACAGCTTAACAATTGTTGAGAGGGATCAGTAGGAGCCTAGACAAGACGACAACCGTGCCGTGCGTACCAGCGGGCGCGTAAACCGTGTGTTGACCGAGTCCGCCATGCCCGACGCGAGACGCACGACGAGTCACACGACGTCCATGGGTCCGAGGCATTCGATCGCGTGGAGCGAATGCTCCGACCACGCGCGTGAGTCCGACCATCGAGGCGGCGTCTTGGCCATGTCGCTTTCGTGAGCGTCGCGACCCGCACGAGTCCCATGGCTGCCATCCATCCATCCGCTTGTTTGAAAGAGAGAACCCAGCAACGCACCGGGTAGGGCAAAAGCACTTGATCATTCTTGCGACGTGAGCGGCTCACTGAGCCAGTAGTGGAGACGTAGTAAAGACATGCACTCGTGAATGCAGATTACGGACAGAAAAACGTCCTACGCTGACCTGTCGACTGTACTACTACTACCTTACACGACGGCGGCAACGCTCTCGCCAAGGGCATTGATCGCCGTGACACGCACGGCGTACTCCCGACCGGGGAACAAGTCGGTGATCGTGTGGGCGCGCAAATTGAAAGCCTTGAGCTGCCACGCGACGCTCGCAAACGCCGCAGGCAGCTGACACGCGACGCCGCCCGCAAACGCCGCGTCGTGGACGTCAAACCCAATCGTGGTCGGCTGGACACTCGTCGTCTTGAGCACGCACTTGCGCCCGACGGTCGCGGGCGTGAGCGACGTGGCCGACGTCGCCGGCACCAGCACTTCTTCGACAATCACGTAGCTGCCGGGTGTGAGCACGGCACCCAGTGCCGTCGTCACCGTGAGCTTGTCGTCGGCCATCTTCTGCACGCACGATGTGCAGAGCACACGTGCGTGGGCGCCCAGCACAACATTGTCGCTGCCGTCGGCGGCAGAGGCCAGCGTCGCGAGCGCGAGCTGCAGTGCCGCTGGTGTGACGCCCTGTGCGAGTGCCTCCGTGTCTGTGACGGTCTGCCGGCCGAGCGGTTCGAGCAGTGCCGCGGCACACTCGTTGTTGGTCTCGTCGATCTTGCCTTGCGCGAGCTGCTCGTCTTGGTCGGGACCGAACCGTGCCCGTACAAACGCAATATTGCCTGGGAACGTGTCGCACGCGTCGCTCTTGTCACGAGCCAAACGTGGGATCGACAGGGGGAACGACGACGTGGCCGTAGTCACGGGCACGACGAACGTGACCGTGTACGTGTGGCCAAAGTCCCATGCGGCCATGTCGTCGCCAAAGCGCGTGACAACGGCGGTCGCGTACACACCGCCGCGTAAACGCACGGCCGCTTGTACGTCGTCGGCCGAGCTCTGCCAGTCGAGGCAGGCCACGTCGTCGTCGCCAAGCTTGAGCTTGAACTGGGAGCCAGCCGCCGCTAGCGCGGTGTGGCTCAGCACGAAGCTCTGGACGTCGCTGCGCTCACCGCACGCGCTCGTGAACGACGCACTCGAGTCCCACTCGACGCGGTACGACTCGACGGCTGCACCGCCGGTACTCTCGGGCTCTTCCCACACGACCAGCAAGCTCGCACTCGAGAGCCGTGCACGGACGCTGAGCGACTGCGGTGGCGTCGGTCCGCGTGGCGCCGGCACGAGCCCACGTTGCTCGGGCTGTGCACGCTGGAACGCGCCGTAGCCGAGGCTGTGGTAGGCCGCGACGCGCACGGTGTAGCTCGCACCGGGCGTGAGACCACGGATACGATACGAGTACGGCAGCCGCCCGACCACGCGCTGCGATCGGCCCTTGCGCGCCTCGCTGATATCAAGCTGCAGATCCAGCGAGACGCTGCCCTTCACGAGCAACGGCACGTCACCGCGCTCCGTCAGAAACGCAATCTCGATCGCCGTGGGGTTCGCTGCGACGCACAGCGTCGTCTGCGTGGCGTCGCGGAACGTCACGCGCACGCGGCCGGCGACCACCAAATCGTTCAACGCGTCTTCGAGGTCGCTGGCGCCAGCGTCGGACGCAATGGCCACGGTCGTCATTCCCATGTACGTGAGCGTGAAGGTCCGCGCCGCGCTCGGTGCCGGCGTCGCCGTACACGTCAGTAGCTGCACTTCCTGGACCGACCCGACCGCGACGCTTGCGGCAATTGCGTGTGTGCGCTGCCGCACGCACACGTCGCGTTGCGCCGTCGTACACACCAACACGCTGTGGCCATTGACGGCCAATTTGTGCGACGTGCGGTCGTCGAGCCGCGACAATACAAAGCGGTGCTGGTCGCCGACCGCAAACGTTATGAGCCACGTGTAGCCGTTCGTGTCCAGCACACGTGTCACGCGGAGCGTGTCACTGGCCTCGATGGTCGAGAGATTGCGCAGCGCTGCTTCCATGGCGAGCGCCGACGTGTCGTACGGGAGCTGCGGCGTCCACTGGCCATCAAAGCCGACTTGGAACGTGCCTGCGAGGTGCGTGTGCGAGCCGACGACCGGCGCCGAGATGCTGATCGTGTTGACGTCGGCCACGGCCGAGGCGCTCTCAAGCGGGTGCACGATTTGCGACTGCTTCGCACCGCCCGCGACCGTCGGGCTCCACCACTCGACCTTGTACTCGCTCACGTCGAGCCCGCCGTCAAAACGTGGGTACGTCCACTCGACCAGCGCCTCGGTATCCGAGACCACGTGGACACGCGGCTGTGTCACGGCACCTGGGAGCTGATTCGACGGCTGCACCGATGCAGGCACGGGCACGGCAGCGTCGCCCAGGCCGACGGCGTTGCGGGCCCTTACGCGTGCAAACACCGAGACGCCCGGTGCCGCGACCGACGCGAGCTGGAGTTCGTTGAAGCTCGTGACCCGCACGCGCGGGTTTTGGGGGGCCTGAAGGCGGAAGCCGTTCGCCACAATGGTCGGTGCCACGCGCGATTGATCAGCATCGTGGGCCACGTGCGTGACACGCCAGTCATAGCCGTGGCGGTTGACCTCGCGCGTGACCTCGACAGTCGAGACACTGCTGAGCTGCTCGAGCGCCGCTTGGACGTCGACGTCGCTGGCGTCGAACGGAATCGGTTTCGTCGTCGGTGCGCGGTAGATGGTCGCGTAGCTGTCCTGGAATCGGCCGGGCGACGACGTGAGCTGCGCAGCGCCCGTGCCCTTGAATGCGCTACACCCGTTCTCGCCCACGTCCTGGAGCGTGATATCGGGCAGTTTGCCTCGGACTTTGACGCCCAAGAACTCGATCGTGTACGTGAGCACCGTCGGGTTTGTTGTGAGCGTGCGGGTCACGCGCACGTCGTCGATCGCGTCCAGCGACTCGAGCTCGGCTTCGAGTGATGAGATATCGCGCGCCGCGTCGGCCGAGAGCGCGCCCGAGGACCAGAGCAAACAGCCCACGTCGTCGTTGAGGTTCACACCGCCGTTGCCGCCACGTAGCGTCGTGGCCGTGATCTCGTCGCCAAACTTGAGTCGGAACCCGCCGTCGCCGTGCGTGAGGTCACCGGCTGCCGCCGAAAACGTCAGCGTCTGGATCTCACGGGTCGCAGCGCCAAGCGCGTCGCTCGAGACGCTCACGGCGGTCGTATAGTCGGTGACGTCGCCGAGTTGCAGTGCGTCAACGGCCACGGCCATCACGCAGTCGCACACGGCGCCGTGGCACTTGCCGCGCACGCGGAAGATCGGACCGCGCGACGGATCCCCGAGCCGCACAAAGTCGCCGCACTCGATCGCGAGGTCGTTGAGCAACGACACACGGTCGGTCGCACCGCCGGCATTGGCCGCCGACGCCACGAGGTTCACGGCCACGCCGACCGACGTGTCGAGTTGAAACAGCGGCAATGGGTCGGTCGATGGGGCGAGCGCAATCGCAAGCGACGCGAGCGTGGTCGTGTCGAAACGGACCCACGGGTCCTCGGCCGTGCAGAGCGGGAGCACGGCCGGGCCCCAGTGGACGTACACGGCCTGCGGTGCCGGTGCGAGCAGTGCCGGTGCACACGCGTGGTCGAGCTCGAGCTCGGTCGTACTCACGACGTGCTTGATGGTCGCGCGGCACGACGCCCCGATGGAGATCACGGTCGCGTCGACCACGTACACTTGCATGGCGGGCGTGAGGCCCGGTGCGAGCGTGAGGCGTTTGGTCACGGCGTCGTACGCGGCCGTTGCGACCGTTGCATCGCTGTCGACGAGTGGAAACTTGACGGCACTGTCGAGGCACACGCGCGCGTCGCTGTTGCGCACGCGGACATACTCGCCACGGGAAAACACGAGCGAGAAGTCGGCGTCGCCGAGCCCCGTGAGTGCCGACGGCGCGACGCGCGTGAGGAATCCGCTGGTCGCACGCAGCAGCGCAGCGCTCGCAAACGCGTCGACTTGGACGCTGAACGCACCTTGGAAGCCGCCGGTGTCGTCGATCGTCGACAGCGTGAACGTACTGGCGGCCGTGAACGGACCCGTGTGGGCCGACGTCGTCACGCGGTGGAACGTCGTGGTCGGTGCCAACGCCAGTGTCCGCTTGGCCGAACTGTTGAACTGGAACGACGTGTCGAGCTCCACGACGTACTCGGTCACGGGCTGGCCGCCCGAGACTGCGACCTGGTCGTACGCCACTTCGATCTGAGACCGCGACCGTGTGCGTAGCTGCACGGTCTCCATGGCGAACGGCACGCGCGTGGGCGCAAGTCCACCAAATCCGCTCGCACCACCGCTGCTGTCATCGGTGACGATCGTCGCGTCGGCAAAGCCCCCGACGCCGCGGTCGTTCTGTGCGGCGACGCGTACAAAGTACGGCGTGCCCATCACGAGCCGCGTCAGGTTGAACGCGAGCGTCGCGGTCCGGTCCGAAGCGGCCGGCACGACCGCCGCACTAAACGCCAGCGGCGCGTCGCCCACTAACTCGGCCGTGACGCGTGCGTCGACGTTGTTCGTGCCGTCGAGGTTGCGGTCGTTTACAATGAGCAGCGGCAGTGCCGCGGGCGACGGGACCTGGTTTGAGAACGTAATGAGCCAGCGGTACGTGTTGGTAGCAACGAGCGGGACGCGCTCGACGTGGACGAGACCGCGGAGACTCGGTAGCATCTCGAGCGCAGCTTTCATGGCACTCGGTGTCACGTCAAACGCAAGCGGCGTGGTCTTCCACGGCGTCCGCAGTGGCAGCTCGGACTTGGTAGTGCCTGCGTAGGTGACACGCGTATCTCCCAGCGCCGTGGCCAGTGTGTTGGCGTGGTTCGTAGCATCGGCCAACGGCACGCGCGTCGGCGTGAACTCGCCACTCGCGGCCACGAGGTACGACCGCCCGTCGACGACCATGACGTCGCCACGTGCGAGCAGCCCCGTGAGATCCGTCGTGGTCGTGAGAAAGTTCTCACCTTGCACGACACGGACAGATCCCGGCAGCGTCCGCAACGCGTCCACGTCCGACGTGCTCCCGAATGCCAGCGCAAACGACCCGCCGGTAATGGTCCCGGCCGTCTGCACGCGCTGGACCGTCGATTGGCCAAAGAACGGTGCGGCCAGGGCCCGTTGGAACCACTCGATGCGGTAGCTCGTGACCGCGGCCCATGCGTCGCGTGGTGCGCGCCACCGGACCGTGAGCGACGTCCCGAGCGGGGCGAGGTGCTTGTTGTTCTCGACCGAGACGTCTTGCGGCGGCCCTGGCTTCCCGCGGGGCATCTCGCGCTCGGGCGACGTGGCCACGGGCGGTCCCGCACTCACTTCTGCGTTCTTGGCAAACACGCGCACGTAGTAGAACGTACCGGTCGTGAGCCCTGTGATCGTAAACTGGCTGCCAGTGCCGCCGACCACGACCGTGTCGCCCAGGGCATCGCCGTTCATCCCGCTGTCGAACGACGCCATCGGATCCCACTCGATGCGGTACTCGGTCACGGGCGACCCGCCGTCAAAGCTCGGCGGACCGTACGACACGAGCAGCGACGTCGGCCCGGCGAGCGTGAGCACGGGCGGGGAAATGGTGCTAAAGAGCGAGCTTGGCGTCGTCGGCGCTTCGATGGGCACGCGCAACGACTCGGGCGCCGAGAGGCGACGAAGACCGTAGCCCAGGTCGTGAAAGGCCGACACACGGGCGTAGTATGTATTGCCCGGCGTGAGCCCTTGGATCACGTATCGGAACGGCAGCGTCGACGACGACGTGACCGCGACCACGCCACAGGCCGCACGGCCGCTGACGCCGCCTCTTGTCGGGCAGTAGAGATGGCCGTTCAGGCTGCCGACTTGACCGCCCTGGGCACCCGACGACGTCACTGCGATCATCGCTTGGCCCGAGACGGCTGTGAGGCGGTTGTCGGCAACCGTGAACGCCGGTACGACGCCGAGCTCCGAGAGGAACGTAACGCGCCACGTACACTCCATGGTACTTGGTACGCACGTGCCGCCGTTCCCCAGCGTCACGGCGACTTGTCCAACGTTCGGGAGGTTTTGCAACATCGTCGTGAGTTCGCTCGCCGAGACGTCGAAGCGGATCGCTGCGGTCGTAAAGACGCCTTGCACTTGGCAGTGCGTGCACTTGGCTGCCGTCGTATCGAGCTGCAAGCGGAACGCACCCGAGAGTTTGCCCGACGACGTTGTTGTCGAGATCACTTGCACGTGTGGTTGGAACGCTGTGGTCCAGTCGGCATCGCTCCACTCGACCAGGTACTTGGTGATCGCTTGGCCACCGTTGCCGTTCACGTCGCTGGTCGACGGCACGATCGTCGGTGGCGTGAACCGCACGACCAACGAACTGACGCGCTCGGCCGGCGCGTCGCTTTCGGCCGCGGTCAACACGCTAAGCGTCACGTCAGGCGACGGCGGCGGGTCGCTCGTCACGATCGGGGCGAACGTGAGCGAGTCGCTGGGCACACCGTAACCCAGCGAGTTGTGGGCACGGACACGCACGTGGATGGGCACGCCCATCCCCAACCCCGTGAGTTCGTACGCAAACGCCGCGCGTCGATGCAACGGCACGGCGCTGCTTGCAAACGTAGCACACAAGTGGCCGGGCGCGACCGTGATCGCAGTCGTGGACGGCACGTTGGTGACGGTCACGTGGCAGTTCATGGTGCCTTGGTCGATTGTCAATACGTCACCGATCCGCACGGTAATGGCCGCAGTAGGGTTCGCGATCGTGACTTCGTCCGCGGCACTGAGCGCCGTGACGCAGCCTGCACAGAGCTCGGTCGTCGACCACAGCGACGGCGTGGTCGATGCCAGTGCCACGAGCGCGCTCTGTTTCGTAGCGGACGTAAACGTCGGCAGCGTGTCCCACTCGACACGGAATCCGTCGACGCGCTCGAGCCCCTGCCAGTCGTTCGGATCGGCAAACGAAATCCACGCCGAGTGCTTTGTGAAGCCGTGCTCGTTCGCGCTGCCGTCGGGTCCCGTGAGGAGCTGGTCGGGTACGCGCAGCAACGGCGCCGCTGGCAACTGGCGCGTCACGATCGCTGTCGCACTCGCTGGCGCCGTCGGCGTGCACGACTCGATGTCGTCTTCGCACACGGGCGTCGCGACGGTCACGGGGCCGATCCCTTCTCCGTTCTGGGCACGCACGCGCACTGTGTACGCGGTGTTTGGCATCAGCGCCGACAGTGCTGTCGCAAACGCCGCGCCCGACGCGACGGTCTCGGGTGCCAGCGACTTGTAGCCACTGCCGGTGCCGTGGAGACCAAGAACGGTCACAGTACCACCCGTGAACTCGTCGCACCCGTGGTGTCCGTCGACCGCGTAGACGATCTTCGCGCCATCCCACAGCGTCTTGACGCTGCGAACGATCAGCAGACACGGCGGCACGCGATTGCTCAGCTGAACCAGCGTCCCGGGCGCGATCGTGAGCTGTTCGATCAGCGTCAGTGCCATGGTCGAGCCGCCGACGAGCTCCGTGGCACACACCGGACACAGCTCCGTGGTCGCGAATGCGTTGACCGAGTACTCGACCATGTACGCACGCACGGGCGAGCCATTGACAGTGTCTGGCGCGCTCCACTGGACGTTGAGGGTCGTGCGATCCGCGCGGTCGCTCGCGACAGTGACCGCCAGCGGCGCCCTCGGTGGCGCTGCCGGAGCCAAGGCCATGGTACCATGCACGCATGGCAGGTCGTGGCACGTCGCGCTCGCGGGTTGCTCGGCACCGACGCCTATAGCGTTCACGGCTGCGACACGAATCGAGTACGGTACGCCGGGCACGATGGTGCCACTGGCGAGTTCCGAGGCTGTCCACACTGTGCCCACGACGCTCGTACAGCCCGCCGAACCGTCGGTCGCTACGACCTGGAGTGACGGGTTCGGCCGCGGCGCCGCGAACGACGCGCCCGTGAACGTGACGAGGAACTTGGTGCCAAAGCTCGGGTCGACTGTGACCGTGACGTCATCGTTCAGGAGATTCGTCAACTCGGTTTTCAGCTCGCTTGCTTGTAGCGTTGTCGTCGTCAAGCACGCCGACTGCGGACGCGTGTGGATCGAGTACGTGCCGTCTGCGAGGCTGCAGCGGGCGCCTGTCGGCACTGCGACGACCCCGATGCGCGTGGCACTGCCCAACGCAGCGACCGTCGCAGCCACGACCTGGAATCTACACGGCGTCGCGCCGTCGCGGTCCACCACAAAGATCGCACCCGTGCCCAGCTCGGTCTTGAGGTCGGGCGTCGAGCCCGTGTAATCAAGGTACGCTGGGGTGGCCGACGGGTCGAACGCGAGCGTGCAGTCCGGGCAGACCGTCGTCGGGAACTCGGCGTCCGGCAGCAGCACAGCGAGTCGGAACGAACCGCCAGTCGTGTCGGGCGACAGTGCGAGCGACTGGATCGACGCGCCGAGCGGAAACACGCACGGCGACGCAGCACACGAGCTCGGCGTGGTCGCGTCGTCCGAGACCATGCGCACGTTGAAGCTCTGTGGCGCAGCCGCAAAGTCTTCGCTCGTGTCCCATGTGACGCGATAGTGCGTAATGAGCGCACCGCCGTCGCGGGCAGTGAAGCCGAGGGCGTTGACGGTCGGTTCCGTGAACAAGACTTCGATCTGCGACGCAATATCGCGCGTACTCACGCGCATGGTCACGGCCGTGGGCTTGTACGGCAGCTGGGCGACCGGCGTGATGCTCTCGGCCAGGTCGATCGGCGCGTACGCGTTCGTGCTGTCGAGCACCACTGCCAGCACAGGCATACTATAGCCACGGTTCGCATCGGCGTGGGCCAGCAGGTCGCCATTGTACGCGGCGACGCGCACGTAGTACGCCGAGCCCGTGGTGAGTCCTCCGATCGTAAACGCGTTGGACGCAGCAGCCACGACGACCTGGGTAAACTTGGCCGCCTCATCGTACGTTGCACCACCGAATCGCGGCAATCCCTTCACAAAGTCGGGTGCGTCGCTCCATTCCACGAGGTACTTGGTCGCCGTGTACAAAACCGGCGCGTCCCAGCGCACACCCAGCGACGTGCTGTCGACGACCGAGACCTTGACGTTTGTCGGGCCCGTCGACGGCATGGGCTGTGGCGCCACAAACGTCGGGAGTGGGTACGTGGTTCCGGCACGCACGGCGTAGACCGCAAACGCGCCTGCCGTGAGCGGCCCTGCGTCCGGCGTCACCTCCAGAGCACCGAGCGTCGACGCCGCCACGCGCTCGCGGGACATGGCCGTGAACGTGATCGTCCACTCGATGTACAACTCGTCCGGCGTGTCTTCACCTGAATCGTCAAACGGCGTCGCGGCGGCTCCAGTAGAATAGTCGTTGCGCGTGACCGAGACGACGCCGACCATGGGCAGCGCGTTCAGTGCCGCAGCGACCGTAGCAGCGTCTGCATTGACGGGGATCGAGACGGTGTTCGTCGTTGCGTAGTTGTGGAACGCGAGCGTAAAGGTCCGCGGCGCCGCGAGTGCGGCCGTGATGTCGGCGGCCGCAACGACCACGCGATCAATGCGCTCGTGTGCGTCGACGGCGACCGCAAGCGCACTGGGTTCTCCATACCCAAGCGAATTGTACGCGAGCACGCGCACGTAAAACTTGTGCATGGGGTCGACGCCACGCACAATGAGCGAGAACGCGTCGGTTTGTGCCGTGTCGCGGTCGTCCATGCTGTCGTCCAGGACCAGCGTACGGCTCGCCCACGGCGACGCGGCATCGACCACCACAATCTCTGAACCGGCGAGGATGCTCTGCTGGTCGAAGCGCGTACTGACGTCCCACTGCACTTTGTACTGCGTGACGTTGACACCTCCGAAAAACTCCGGCGCGTGCCACGACACGCCAAGCGTGTCGATCCCCAGCGGCGTCACAACGACACGACGCGGTGCCGACGGCGGCCGCTGCTTCGCCTGGACCGAGCTCGGTAGTTGCAAAAACTGTGCGGCTGCGAACCGCTCGTTGCGTGTCAGGAAGCGCACATCATAGGTGGACGAGTTGGACATGAACGCGCCGCCCAGCACCGCCTGCGTCGGCAGTCCGCCCTTGCGCACTTCGCGCACGCGCACACACGACGCCGTGCCGGTCAGTGAGCCGGCGCATGCGGATGTCGTAAACATCGCCGCGTCGGTGGACACGAGCAGCAGCGGTACGTCCACGGTCTCACTTGCAAACGTAATGCGCCACTTGACTCCGTACTCTTGCCGCACCCGCGATGCTGATCGTGTCTTCACGAGCTCCGTGGTCACGGTCGCTTCCTGCATCGTCGAGAGGCCTTCGAGCGCGATACGAATCGTCTCCGCCGACGCGTCGACAGCGATCGACGGCGTCACGTCGCCACAGAAACTGAGCACGACGCTTCCTCCCAAGTCCACTCGCGAGCCCGAAAAGATAAACACTTCCTGGACCTCGGTCACCGGCTGGACTGTGACGATTTGTTCAGACGGTAGCGACGCCGACGTGAAGCTCAGCAGCGCGCCCTTGACGCGTTCGTCGATCGTGATGGTCGCATCCGCGCCTTGCAGATAGACACCGCCGTCCGCGACCGTGAGCGCCGGCATGTCGCCACGATCTGCCTTGAACGTCACGGTCCACTCAAAGCCAAAGCCGCCCAAGAGCACATTGCGTCGAGAGACCGTGTCAACGGCATCGCCAATGCTAGCAAGCGCGACCAAACTGTCCTTCAGCGCTGCCGCCGTCACGTCCCACGCGATCGACGGCGTCCGTTCGAGCGTGCTCTCGACACCAAGCGAGAACGAACCACCGAGCTGGCTCAGCTGGCTCAGCACGCGGAGCGTTTGCTGCTCGGCGACGCCCCGCTTGGCGTCCACTTGAATGAGTACCTGCATCAGCGGCGAGCCCCCCGAGTTCAGCGGCATGGCCCACGACGCCAGTACGTTGCGTGCCGAGATCGGCTCGACGCTCACGTCCTGCGGCGCATCGGGACGCACTTGGGCGACGACGAGTGCGGGCGTCGAGTACATGGTCTCGCCATAAATGTCGCCGACGCCGTTCCAAGCCGAGACACGGACATGATACGCGATACCGCTGACGATGCCGTCCGTGATGTTGAACTGCACGAGTCCTGGCGTGCGGCTGCTGCTGCTGGCTACTAGTGTCGACCATGGCACGACGGCCGAGCGGTAGAACGCGCTCTTCATCACGGGCCGCGCAGCAGTCTTCTTGCGCACAGCAGCGCACGTAAACGTCGCCGATGCATCCGTGCTGGTCAAGCCAGTGCTATCACACGCGACCAGCGGCTGGTTCGCCGACAGCTTTGTCAGGTATACGATCGTGTACTCGAAGCCTGCGTCGCTACTTCGCGCTGTCTTGAAGACCCGTACACGCCCGGGAGCGCCGAGTTTTTCGAGTGCTTGTTGTACGTTCGTCTCACTCGCGTTGAACGGCAGTGGGAGTGTCTGTGACGCCTGGTAGCCGAGTTTAAAGGTCCCCCCGAGCGTCCCCGCGGACGCCATTACGGTCACTGTCTGTTGCTCCAAGCCGTGCCAGCCTTGGATCACGGTGACGCATTCCATCTTGGCACTCGTACCCGTCAAAGACGTCGTGGGTGTCGCGCTCTTGCTAGTCGTGAACGCTGCGACGAGATCGCTCGGGTCGATCGAGATGTGCAGCAACGGGAGCTGGCCGATCACGCCGTCGACGTTCGCGCGCTGCGTGAGGAAGCGAACGAACCACGCGAACCCGTTGTTGCTCGGTGTCGCGTACCGTCGGACTTGCACGCGGCCGACCGTCGGGAGCGCCTCGAGGGCGGTTGCTAAGTCGTCGGCGCTCACGTCCCAGCTGAGCGATGGTGTCGTGTGGTCCAGAAACGCGAGGCGGAACGAGCCGCGCACGTCGTAGGCGGCTGCCGACAGCAGCAGCATCTGCGTCGTGTGGCTCGCGTACAACATTTCGTCGGCGAGCGCGGTCGCATCAGCCGCACTCACGATCGCACGCTTGAAAATGGCTTCGAGGTCCATGGCGTCCCATTCGATCAGGTACTGGGTCACGGCTGCGCCGCCATTGTCGTGGTTCGTCTCAAACGCCACACGCAGTGCTGGCTGCTCTTTGTCGTCCAGCATCGGCTCGACACGGACCACACTCGGCGGGGTTGGCTGTGTTTTTGGGATCCCGAACGACGGGAGACCGATGCCTGGT
>JAADXQ010000251.1:0-18148 GCA_023337915.1 Pythium angustatum | reverse complement strand
GAGACTTCGGAAGCCGTCGTTCGAAAAGCGATCGACGTGCTCAACGCATCGCTCGCCGCTCATCAACGACTGCGTACGGTACGACTCCGTTTCCCAAACTGCAACCCCAACCGAATTCGGGAAGCTTTGCGTCCTTCGTGGGGACAGGGTCCAGTCGTCCGCGTGATACCACTGGCGCTGAGCCAGAAGCTCGCACTGCTCAGTGTCGTCCGAGTGACCAGCGAGTCGGCACGGAGCCAGCTCGACAGTCATACGCTCTCGGTTGTGTTGCAGTTTGCGGCTACGCGTCGTGAACGAGAGATCCAGATCACTGGTAGAGAAGGCCACGACGACTCGGAGAGCGGAGATTCTGAGGCAAGCGACGAGAGCGGGGATTCGGAGGCAAGCGACGAGAGCGATGGGATCTCTTGGTAACTTACTAGTCACGTGAGGCTCTCCATTGAACCATCAACTTGATCGATGTGATGTGCCGCACGCTCTTCCGAGCAGTGGTTCTTAACCGATTTGAAACTGTTAAGATCGCCCATCATCTTTGTCGCTTCGCTTCCCTGTCAGTTGTCCAGGTCTCATACCAACGTTCACGTCGGACGCGATGGCAGCGCGGCGCGCCTTCGATCCGCTGGAGCACGAGAGCCACGAGCGCCTCCGCGCCCAATTCCACGCAGAGCGAGACGTTGGCAGCGATAGTGACAGCGACATTGGCAGCGACTTTGACAGTGACCACGACAACGGCTTGGACATGTATTTGGACGACTATGACTTTCTCGACGCGATCGTAGAAGAGCCCGAAGACATTCGACGCGAACCGTCGGCACTCGAGCGAGAGATGACACGCGTGTCACTGCCTACCGAGGTCGCACTACTGACACCGTGGTTCCGCGTCCTCCGCAGTTCGCTGCTCCCGTACAAGACGGGAATCGACCAGCGCGACTCGCACGACGTCCGCGTCGGTCGCGACGAGACGGATTGGTGGATCCCAGCAACGACGTTTGTGACTCCATTGGTAGACGACAGCGACGAGCGGCGTACGGTCGATACGGACGCGCGGTTGCTGCGCGAGGCACTATACGTGACGTCGGTGCTGGCGGAGATTGACCACGGCGCATGGCTCGGCGAGCTCTTGCGCACAAACGACATGAGCTTTGCCGTGCCAATGGACGTAAACTTGGAGCAGTGCGAGCTGCCGCGTCAGTTTGAAATGGCGATCGTCGACGACGAGAGTGTGAACAAGGTGTACAAGCTCTTTACGGACAATGCGCCACTGACGGTCGAGTTCCGGCGCGTGTTTGCAAAGCTCGGGGCGTTTGCCAAGACGCGACGCCAGATGAATTTGATCCAGCGCCACTACCAAGTTCCTGTGCGGCTCGTCGTAACGGCGGCACAAAGCGCCAGTCCAGCGCTCGTGGGTCGCTTGCTCACCAAGCTGATTGAGATTGTCCACGGCACAAAAGACCCGACGTCGTGCGGCCTGATTGGTCCGACCATGCTGCGCCTCGAAGGGATTGAGCTCAATCTCGGGAACGTCGTTTTGGATACGAGCTTTCTCGTCGTGCTGGAGAAGCTGATTGCGTCGGGTGTGCGGATTCACACGCTGATGCTACCTCGATTTCCATCGCCTGACGCCGCGAGCGCCGACGACCCGGACGAAATGCTGTTTGTCGAGTCCGAGGCTCGACTCGTGTGGAGTTCGTTTGTTCGAACACTACTGCTTGAGCCCAAGGTGATTGACACGATTCAGCTCCAGCTGCGAGACATGGACGAGAAGTTTGCGGCTCCGTTCTTTACGGCCTTGGCGCACACGCGTGGCGTCCGACGACTCGTGTGCTCCCACAAGCTCGCTCTCAGCGCTGCTCCTGTCTTTGCGTGGCTATCGTTTGCGTTGTGTAGTCGAGCAAGCACATTCTCGATCACATCGCTCGCGCTTCTGGAAGTCGACTGGCGAGACGCTATCATGGTGGACTACATGAACTCGTTTGCTCGCGCGCAGGATTCCGTTGGCGTACTGTGGCGTCTACTGGGGGAGAATGGATTCTCCTCACAATCGAAAACGGCATCTCGAGGCCGTGAATTACACCTGAATAAGGGCACCGTGGTCTCCATTCTGGGGATGACCGATTGTTCAATCTCGACGATGCGGTTGCAGTGGGACGTATACGGCACAATCGTTGAAGACGACGAGATCAGTGAGACCATTCCGGTTCTCGTGACGGGCCTCGGCTTCTGTCACGTCAAGCGATCGAGTTTCAGCTCCAAGAAGCGGCGAGTCGATAGTTCAGCCATTACTTTAGCGCCGTTGGACCAGACGCGTTGGTGTGTTCTTCGCACGTTAGAGATCGACACGGTGGATACACGGCAACTCGTCGGACGCACGTTTCCACTCACACTGGACGACTTTCGAAAGACGCGTCATCAGATCACGCGCGTGTTGCGCCTGCTGGGGCCATCGTTGACAGCCCTCGGTCTCAATTCCAAGGCGATGGACGACGCTACGCTACAAGAGATTCCGCGTCACTGCACGCAACTCCAGAGCCTGCGTCTCTCGCGAAGCACGCTGCAGTCGATGCGACCCCTCATCGAGATGTGTCGTGGAAGAGACTCGACGATCTTGTCGTCGCTCGATCTCCACGATGTCTCCGTGCCGATTGACATTTTCGAGACGTTTCTCGAATGTCTTCGAACGGCGTCGCCACAAGAGTCGAGTCTCCGTCGACTACGGTTCGGTGGCGGGGCAATGAGCGAGCGGTATCGCCGACAAACGGGTGAATCCGTACGAGGGGTGCTCCGTGAGAACAAGCTGCTCACGCACGTGCACATTTCCATTGGACGCCAGTTGGCGCAGTACGTCCGCTTTGGTCGACGCTCGTTTCGTGCCGAGCCGCTGCCGAGCGATCCACTCCCGTTGGCGTCGCGCGTGGCGTTCTTGAGCAGCATTCCAAAGGCGTACTTTGCGTTTCTGGATCAGCCGATTCTGGTCGAGATCATCCAGTTGGCAGCGTCTCCGATATCGTGGCGTCGCATGACTGTCGACGCGACCACGGAACGGAGACCAACGCGACGAGTGAACTTTCGCACGTGGGGATCGGATTTTGACATGTTTTGGTGAGTCTGACCCACGTCAACGCCAGCAGCCTCGTCCATCTTATCTATGCGTTGTATTACCAAGTGATGGTTCCCGACCCATCAGGCCTTGTTCGTTTTCTCATCAGCTCCACGCGTCTTGGCTCGCACTTTGTATGGGTGACTGAACTCACGCCGGATTGGTCCATCGTTTCAGCCAGTCGTATTCGGTGTCAAAGATTCCATGAAGATTTCTTCTTCGAACTGAGAGTTCAAGATCACACCATCGGGACAAGTGTAATAATGACCAGATCCAGCGACGCCGACCTGCTGAGCGTCGCGCAATGGGACGAGTATTTGCAGCAGCTGAGACCCTCGGCGTACGATCCGCCGCCCGGCTTGAACGTGCGCTGGCTCGACGGTGCGCCGCGACTGGATTCCGATTCCGGACGTTGCGTGAGCGAAGCGCTCGACGTGCTCGCACTCATCGCACGCGTTGACGTGCGCGCGTGGCAGCAAGAACTGAAGCGGCTCTGGCCGACGCACGCGCGCGTGTGGAACGTGTCGTCGCAGGAAACAGAGACCGTGGCTCCGTTTGAAATTGGCATTACGCTTTGCGCCTATGCGTCGACGGAACTGTCAGCCCTTGGGGAGGCCGTGCTCGTGCTAGAACGCCCGCGCGACTATTACTGCAGAGTGAGGAAGCGTATGGAAGAGGCGGCGATACATACACGGGAGGGGACGGGAGCTCGATCGTCTCCGCTGCGGATTCCTATTCGCCTCACACTGAATTCGCTGCTAGAAGACGAGTACGCATTAGTGAAGGTGCTTCTGAATGTGACCTCTCGCTATGGTATCCACCACTTTGCGCGTCGAGAGTTGGAAGGAGTACGCACGCGCGCCTATTTTGAAATCGTGGAAGTCGCGTTCGACAGCCTGATGGAGATGACTGTGGGAGACCTACGCTGTGCGCAAGCTCATCGAATGCGGTGTTTGTGTGCGCAACATGCCCATGCTCTCGGAAAGGATCGACGTGGTACAACCGACGAGGGACGGACACGAGATGTGCGGTCTGGTAGAGGAGTTGCAAGCGCTCGTAGGTGGTCTCGGAACAGACACTAGCGTGCGCTTCCGAGGGGTTCAAGAGCTCACGCTGTCGGATCAAATCAGTACGTATTTCTTCCTCCCGCTCCTGTCGGCTGCCCAAGTGAGCACGTCGCTCCGATCCATACGCATCAATACTTACGAAGATTCGGAGCATGCGCTCAGCAACGAAACACTCGACTTGTGGCGCTGCATCGCATACACGTTGCTGAGTCCCCACGCACAGCACCGCATCACTCGACTCACGCTGGAACTCGATAATTTCCGAGACGAGTACGTCGATGCCGTTCGTGCTGTGCTTTGTGCGTCTCGTCCCACGAACCCCAAGCGCATGGGCGTAGGCATGTTCGATTGTTTGCTTGGACGCGAGCCCAAGCGGCTCAGATGCTCAAGTGTCTACTTGTTCAAGCCAGGTGCTGATGATCGCCGGACCATGTGTCTCGAGTTGCTCTGTCCAATGGATCTGTTGGTCATCAACGAAGCATCGACACGTCAAGGCTTCACGGCTGTGCTTCTCCCCGGATGGGGACAAGGCTGGGTCCGCGCTGACTCGACTATGACCATCGCTGAAGATGTGCGTGACGGTGTAGCGGGAGTCGAAGATCCTCGGAGCTTCAAGGAAATCCACATTGCTCGACTGTGCGAACCGTCAATGCCTGCAGCTGTGGCGCTCATGAGCTTGATTGGCAGCCAGGTCGAGCATCTCGTACTTTCGGGAATCGACGCAGCGACACGTTCGAGACCGGCATTGGAAGGCTGGTTGGCGAGCATGTTTCTCCACCTCCCACGTCTCCGGAAACTCACGATCAAGCAAGGCCACATTGCGTGTTTCAATACCTTCACGAAAGCGTTAGCGACCACGACAATAGGACTCCAGAGCCTCACACTCGGCCGGGACATCGACTACATGGACGCTCAGTTGTTTACAAGACTGTTCGAAGCGCTTAGCAATGACCACCATCCGCTGGCAGCACATCTAGAAGAGCTCCGAATCAGTGTCGACACGGCAGCGAGCGGCCACCCGTGCTTTGAGAAGTTACGTGATGCGCTGTACGTCAATCGTCGCCTCCGTACGGTGCACGTCGATGCATTTGAAGCCACCAAGGAAGGTGGACAGCGAAAGCACCTCACCCGGCTCTTGTCGGCCGTGGTCGACGCAGTGCCTTGGTGCCGACGTGGGCCATTAGAGCTCCGTCAGAAGCTCGCGTTTCTCAGCGTGCTGTCGGCGGACTTTCTACCACATGGGCGACCGCACCAGCGACTGGATGCCACGATGCTCGCACATGTGTTTGACTATGCAGCACCAGGAATACCACGCGACGTGCAGATCTTTTTTGCTGACGACGCGCTGGACGACGACCCGTAAACGCTACTGTCCACGGTACAAGTGTACGTGCTAGTCGTTGGGACCGACACACACTCTGCGAAAACCACTCGTACTTCAACTGCCGTCTGATTGGCTAATATGGATCCGTATCTCGTTTCATATTTAGCCAATCATGTGGGACACTGGACCACAACAGCAACGCATCATCAGCATTTTCGCGCGGCAAAGAACGGAAGGGAAAGGGAAACCAAGGGAAAGCACCATGGCGACGACGCACGAAAGAAACGACAACGAAGTCACTCGTCTCGCACTTGAACTCGCTCTTAACACAGCATACGGGGTTAGAAGGGTTAACGTCACTGCCTCGGTCAGCCTAACGCCATGGGATGACGTCTTGCGGCAACTCGAGCCGCTGCCGTCCCCGTCGTGCACGACGTCGCAGGTGCGATGGCTCGACAGCAAGCGACTCTTGCATGCAACTACAAGCGTTGAGACGTAGCGTCGCATGGGCGAAGCGCTCGACGTGCTGGCGCTGCTTGCGCGCTTGGACACGCGTTTGTGGTGGCGAGAGGTCTTGCGGTTGTGGCCACAGTACGCGGCCGCGTGGAGCGGCCCGTCCGGTTTCGAGATCGGTGTGGTGGTTGACGTTCCGAACATGGATGTGATCCATGCGCTTGGTGAGCAAGTGGTGGATGCCGAGCGACGCCGTGCGGTCTACCGTCGTGCGAGGTACGGTCTGGAACTATTTGAATCGACTGCTGTTGGTGGTCAGCGTCTACGTCATTCTCGGCCCAAAATTCCTGTACGACTCGAGTTTGATGCTGCAATTGGCAACGGTGCAATTATCTCTCGAGCGCTGTCCCAGACACTCCAGATCGTGATGACGCATAAACCTGTGCACGACATGCTCGTACCGGCGAATGACGCCATCTCTCGGCTCAAGGTTCGCGCATGTTTTGAGGTCGTGGAAGTCGATTTCGGGACAAGTGTTGAGATCGACAAGAAGGGGCTTCGCTTCTTGCACAAGCTTGTCGAGCACGGTGTGGTTATCCACAGTCTTCCGGTGATCAATCTGGACGTCAATTTGTCACAGCCCCAAGCCGAGGGCCACGAAGTCGCCGGCGTGGTGGAAGGACTGCAGAGTATTGTCGCTGGTGTGGACACTGCGAAGAGCGGAAAGCATGTCAACATGCGCTACGGCGGTGCGCATCGGCTCATCGTGTCGGACAGCTCTGACGCCGATTTTCTGTTGGCTCTGCTTTCGGCTGTGCAAGTCAGCAAGTCGCTGCACACAGTGCATATCAGCATTCGTCAACAGCATTCGACCGACCCTGGCCAGATCGATTACCACCTCATGGACTTGTGGCGCTGCGTGGCGTATACGTTGCTCAGCTCGCACGCTGAACACAACATATCGCGCCTGGAGCTCGACCTCGATAATTTCCGGGCCGAGTACGTCGATGCGATCCGTGCCGTTCTGTGCGCTTGGCGTCCAGTTACCCTGCAAGCGCTCGGAGCTGGTGTTTTTGATCGACTCCTTGGACGGCAGTCCCAACGAGTGACCTGCTATGGGGTTTGCTTGTTTGATCCGAGAAAAATCAATCAAGATGAGTTCTTCGTCCACCTACCTGCTCCGATGGATCTTCGAGTCATTGATCCAGGCAGCGGTGACCACGATTTCCAGACCGTCCTTCTTCCTGGTTGGGGGAAAGGATGGGTCCATGGCCAACACAAGCTGGTGAGGACAAGTTATTACTGGCAAACGATTAAAGCAAGTCTGGACGCCACTCGAAGCTTCCCTACGATTCACATCGCTGCGTTGATGTGGCGTCGATGCCAGCAGCGACAACCCTGACGAGTCTCATTGGGCACCAAGTTACGCGCTTCGAGATTGCTGGAGTAAACGGCGACGTGATGTTAGACGGATGGATCTCAGATGTTCTTCCGTACCTCCCGAGTCTCCAAGACCTCGAAATCATGGAAGGGCGCCTGAGTAGCATGGATGCATTGGCGGATGTGTTGACGGCCTCAAAGCAACACATCCAGTCTCTGTGTCTCGGATGTAATTTGGACGCCACCGATGTCGACCAATTCGTTCGGTTCTTCAAGACACTCTCGGATCCTCAGCACCGCGTATCAGCACATCTCGGTGAGCTTTGTTTGAAGATTCGTACCAACGGCGACACTCTTCTCGTTGCGAGTGCCGTGAGCGACACACTTCAGAAGAATCGTCGTCTCTATGGTCTCCGCCTAGTCTTCGATCCGGCCCCAGCTCCCAACCAACGGGAGGCGATCATGCGTTTGCTATCGGCTGCGATTCATGACAAACCCATATGTCGGGTCGCCCCACTGGGCATCTGTCAAAAGCTGGCGTTCCTGAGCGCTCTGGATCTTCGTGGTGAAGGTTCGCCACGTGTCCCTTCTCTTCAACAGCTTGATTGCATTCAGCTATCGAACATCTTCCAGTTTGCAGCTCACGGTAAGACACGCGGTGTCCGAATCAGTTTCGTCAGTTCGGCTACACAGTGAGTACGTTTACTTCATCGATTGCGGACCACTGTTTCCAGGACGATGACATTCCAGGTCCTCTTGCATCCAGTCTACTGTGTACAAGTAGTTTGGATGGCCATGCTTTCTCGATCGTCTTTACATGATTCTCGAATGAGAACTCGTACCACGTCCACCTCAGGTTTTAAAAGCAACAATTGCAGTGGATCACCACCGACAATATGCATTCAACCAAATCCCTTGACTTGTATCGCAGGTGATTCATATCCTGCCGCGATGATGCCGTCGGTACGACTGCTGTTGTGGGCCCAGACGATTACCCTGCCGATGGAAAGCGTGTAAGCGTTCCTATCCCGGTGGCCCGCGCATTTCGATCTTGATTTCGCGCGGCACGACCTTCGCAGAAAACGCAAAGATGTGGGAGATCACGGTTGCGTCGAGTGTGACTTGGCTAGTCCGATCGGCGCGAGGCATCACGGTGGCACTCAGGAACGCAACCTTCTGAGTGAGTGCGAGTCGTTCTCTCTTGACCATTGTCTTGGCGAGTGCGAACGAAGAGGCCATCTGCACGATTGAGTCGCGGCCCATGCGTTGCGCATGCAGCTGCAAGTTTAATCGCAGCGTATGGACATGGCGGTTCAATGGAAGCACGCGGCCAAAGTCGCAGATTGCGTGAGCCGTTGAGGGCGTTGCGACAGTCAGCCCCAACTCGAGTTGCTGAAGATGCCTCGCCAGCGGATTGTGCGGTTCGCCAAGCGCGACGAAGAATCGCTGCAGGTGGCTCGTGTCGGCAGCATCCACGCGGTTCAACATGAGGTGATGAAACTGGCAGCTCGACCCGATCGCTGCGTCCAGGAACATATTCAAGCTTGTGATGTGGCCCTCATAGAGCTTGAGCTCGTAAAGTCGAGGACACTGCGCCATTATATCCATACAAAACCGGTCGAGCGGAGTGCGAAGCCACCACTTCGATCGACTCGACGCGGCTTCCGATCATCTCCAAGAGTTTCCCCACGGCCGAGAGAGATTTCTCAGAGACGGCGAGGATGCTCACTTCTCGGATCGTCAAGGTCGACGTTGCGGTCACTCGGTCCACAGCGTCCTCAGCAAACCGCGAGTAGATCCATCCTTTTCCTCACCCGGCCAGCAAGACGGCCCACGAGCCATCCACTATGCCTTGCTCAATGACACCAACCTCGATCGGCGCCGGCAGCTCGTAACAAACCTCCAAATCTTGTGAATTTTCGTCGTCATCCTGCCGGAAAAGGTACACGAGGGAGGTCATTGCAGTTCGAGGGTGAGATTTCATATTTTGCCGGACGGCCTTCGAACCAAGCAGTGACTTGAGAGGCGTTCGGCTCTCCCTCGCGACCCGCATCGCGTCGATGTGGGTGAGCCCGAGGTGCGTGGCGTCGATCTCAATCCGCTGGATGCTGTGCCTGGCGTGTCGACTGAGGAGCGTGGTGCCCACGCACCGCCAGAAGAAGATCGTGTTGTCTGTTTGGTTTCGTTGGTCGTAGTTTCCATACTGAGACTTTGGTGTTGACGGCAGCAACCGCACGGTTTTGAGCGATCGGCTTTCTTCAGCTGCCGACAGGAGCGCCATGTACAGACTCGGTGGCGTGAGAGCCGAGACCGTGAGTGTCTGGACACCGACGCACGGCGCTCTTCCAGACAGCAAGCCAGCGCCGGCAATGAGACAACGAAGCTGTTCGACAAACGTGCGCCCTTCTTCGGCTTCGAGCGGCTCCGAGAAATCCCCCAGCTCGACAGAAAGCGCCGGGAGATCGCAAATCGCGACGCCGCACTCGGCAAGCTTGAAGAGGTAACCAAGACTTACTTGATCGATGCGATGCTCTTTGTCGGGTGCGAAACCCACCTCGACAATCTCGAGCAGAGCTCGCTCCTTCAGCATCGCGTACCGACTCGGCTGGGGATTCGATGCCTCGCTCTGAGCGCGTCGGGTCTGTTGAATCATGGCTGCCTCCAACACGTGCAGCAGCAAATTAGGCAGCTCCGACCGCATGACCGCGCCAAACTCGATTCGCACTGGGATACTGGGACGCGTCGTCAGCTCACGGCTACTGAACGTGGCGGTTGGTGACTCCCTGTACACCACACTCGAGCGGAGCCTCGTGTAGTTTGCGTGCGGCCGTTCGAGATCGATGCAGCGCCCCACAAGCGTCGAGAGCTCGTTCATTCTTGTCACGTTGAACGTGACGCCAACTTTGAACGCTGTCGCTTGTGAACGCGATGGGTCCAACCACAGCGCTGCTGCCGTGGGCCACAGACTCGTCACTTCGTACTTCCATGCGTCCGAGTCGATGCGCGAGATGAGCGCCAACATATCGAGCCCTTGGCAGACGCCGCGCAATGCTTCGGTGGCGTTGCTTTCCAAGAGCTTCCCGCCATCGAGCCACTCGATGCGTCGCGACGCTGCGTCCAGTGGAGCACCCTCGCCGCTGCCTTTCTCCCGCGCGAGCGGCTTCAGTTCGCATCGAAACCAATGACGCCAGCGCACTACCGACAACGGATGCGTCAGTGCGACCTTCATTTCCATGGAGATAGCGGCGCCATGGCCCTGCACAAAGCGCACCATTCTCCAGCAGCGGGTAGGGTCCTTTGTCTCTTCAGGTGCGTCTTCTTGGCCTGACTTCATTCTCTACCTAACCTATCCTAACCGAAAATGTGACGGTGCAACGAACCTAACCTACCCTAAATGTGTGTGTGTAATTGGAGTTTATTGAGCGCAATACGATGTACTCTAATACCTAAAGCTGGCCAGTGGGGTGTCTTATGGCATCCGATAAGTCGGTTGAACCATGACGTGTGCGGCCTGGGTCCTCGAGCGACGAATGAGTTTCGCGACGAGGCTGGGTGGAGACGCCGAAGGCGCCTACGAGATCGTAGACGAGGGCGGAGTCAGCGGTGGGGCGTTCTGCATCCAGCGCGTACTGGTGTCCAAGCGCGTCAAGGACACGATGGATCGCAGCAGCGTGAATGACAGACGCTTGGGAGCAAGACCAGGCGCGTTCAGGAGAGCAGTACCGTGTACCGTGTACCGTGTGCCGTGTCCCGCCCGTCGAGCGACGTGGCCGCGGCGACGTTCTCTGTCCACTGCGAGTAGCCAGGCATGGTGGCTCGGCCCCACGCGAAAACCTGGTCGACACTGTCCCACGTACGCTCGATGCGGACATCGATTGCAAGCAATTCACGATGAGATGCTCGTTCGAGTGGAGAGCGTTCGTTCGCGTACACGGCCACCATCCGTGTGGCCATCGTGTTCTTCATGCTGCACGTAACGTTGTGGAGATCAAGACGGAGACCGTGCTTCACGTGAAGACAAGCTCCTTCATGGTTCTGATCACCGTCGTACACTCGTCCACTGAAGGCAGGATCGCCATGGTCTCGGTAGACACGACTCCATGCTTGATCTGCTTCTCGTTCTCGTTGTTTAGCTTTGTGAACGTGAGCTTCGGGGCCCTGAAGCGGCTCAAGTCACTCAGCATCAGCTACAATAGCGATGCGTTCGATGCCCATAGAGCGCGCGTACGTGGTCAACAAGGAACCATGCGCAAATCTCCTGTGAATTTCTAGGCTATTCAAGCTTGTCAAACGATTGCTCAAGTCAAGCTGCAGCAGGGAAGCGGTCACTTCTAGAACCACAGCAAGTCTCGCGCATTGGATCGAAGATCGGTCGTGCTGCATTGCCGTCCTATGTTTTTCAACTCGACCTGCGCGACAAATGCCTCATAACATCAAAATATTGCCTGAAAAGGCATCCTTTATGATGTCCGTACTCATCGGCCACTTGCTGCAGCTTATCCTAGCCCACGATCGTGGCGAGCGCTTTCTGGAGATTCGTGAGATGCTTGGGACACTGGATGTCGAACTTGATCACCAAATCTCCGCGCTCGGTCGGCTTGCTCGCGATCGGCATGCCTTGGCCCTTGATGAGCACCTCTGAGGACGGACTGATCACTTCATTGCACGAAATCGAGAGCTTACGGCCGTCGAGCGTGGGCACTTCCACACAGTCGTCGCCCAGCAATTCGCTGAGTTTGACTTTGGCTTTGTAGGTGAGATTAGCGCCGTCGCGCGTGTAGTGCGCGTGTTTCTGCTGAACGATTTGGAAGACCACGTCGCCAACTTCATGCGTGGGCGAACCCTCCCACTCGAACGCGATCTTTGTACCGTGCGTCCAGCCGGGCTTGACATTGATATGAAAGGTCTTGTTCTCTTCCGCGATCTCGTCATTCTGAAGCCGCGTGCGCGTGACAGCGACACTCTTCGTGACGCCGCTGAACAGTTCTTCTAGAGAACACTCGACGTTCTGCATGATCGCCGGTGCCTTCTCCGCACCGCGCTTTCGGAGCTCACCGGCAAAATGTATCGTGTCGCCAAACGCAAAGTCGTCGAACGGGTTGTCAGTGCCAAATAACACTTGAAAGAGCTCCTCGGACGTGCGCTCGTCAAACACATAGCCGTCTCGAAGGTCACCGTTCTCGTCAGGCACACCGTTCTTGAGCCCGTCGTAACCGTACTGGTCGAACACTGCTCGATTCTGTGGGTCGCTGAGCACGTCGAAAGCCTCCGAGACTTCCTGGAACTTGTGCTGCGCCTCCACGGAGTTGTGCTTGTTGTTGTCAGGGTGGAACTTTATCGCGAGCTTACGGTACGCCTTATTGATCTCCTGGTCGCTTGCAATGTGCGGCACTTGTAGCACCTCATAGTAGCATATGGCAGATCGCGGTGCGGAAGCTCGGCTCTCGCTTGTGAGTTGCACTGCTGGGCTTCGCGTTCCGGTTTGCTCGACCCGATGATCAGGACGAGGCGACAACGCGAGCTGATGCTGCTGCCAGGCATCAGCGAAGTGGTCTTGTGGATGTGGGTCGTTCGGTCCTGGATGAAACCTGGGGAACTCGTGGTGACGTCGCGGCGCGGGCTGGTGCTGCTGCTGCCAGGCATCAGCGATGTGGCCTTGCGGTTGTGGATCGTACGCTCCAGGATGAAACCCGGGGAACTCGTGGTGACGTGGCGGCACGGTCTGGTGCTGCTGCTGCCAGTGATCAGCGATGTGGCCTTGTGGTAGTGGATCGTATAGTATAGGATGAAACCCGGGGAACTCGCGGTGACGTCGCGGCTCGGGCGCAGTCTCGACGCTTCGGTGACTTGGCGGCGTGGGCAACCGGCACATGTGCGAAGCTTGACGAGGTTGGAGGTCGATTGGCTCCTCCACCAATCGCTCATGATTCTCCTGATGTTCAGGAGAAGTTTCACCGAGATCACGCTGGCGTAGATGCATCGTGGGGTGTGGATTGGTTTTCCCGCGGCTGGTATCGTGGTTTTGCACCGAAGCGACAACGTTCTGGCGCTTGGCGTTTCCGGTCCCGGTTTCTTCCCGCAGACGCTTATTCGATGACCGGATCTTGTCAAGAAATTTCTTCGCCTCGCGCTTCTCCAACTCCTTCTTGATCTGTTTAATGCAACGGCGGGCTCGGTCACTTAGGCTGAGGTGACGAGTGGCGGGGGTGACGGGTACCGGAAAGATCCCGTCCACGCGCAGCGCGCATCCAAGACAGTGCGTTTTCTCGAGCGAACAGAGGCACGTTGCACTCGCCAGGAGAATCAGACCGTCTCCAACGTCACAGATGTAGCTTGTCTGCCACATGTCTACGAGCATCGTGCGCTCGCGAATGCTATCGTGCGTCTTCTCCGCCTCGTCTTCGCCTTCGTGCTCGTCTCGATCCTTCTTCGCCAACGCACGCCGCTCCGCTTGTTCTCTCGCTTGTTCTCGGATCTTTTCCCTTTTCCGTTCTACCCGCTTCTTCTCTTTCTTCTCCCTTTCGGCTTGCGTCCGCTGCCCACGACCACGCTTCCACTTGCGCCCCGTTCGGAGGCTGAGGGCGCGGATGTCCAAGTCCAAGGATGTCGAGTTGGCGTGATGCTTCTTGAGACTTGGTTCTTGCTCTACTGTTTCCTCGCTGTGCTCTGCGAGACCCTTCGCGGCGAGTGCTTGCCTCACATCCAATGGCACGTCCTGCGATGCAGCCAACATAATCTCCGTCGCGTCCTCTTGGACAACGCTCGCCTTGCTCTCCATGGCGGCAGTCGTGTCTTCTTCGTCCTTGTCGGCGTCCTCGTCGGCGTTCTCGCCACGCACTGCGTCATCGTTCTCGTCGACGTCCCGCACGGTCGCGCCGTCGTCGTCGTGGTTCTGCTCGTAGTCGCTATCATCCGTCTCTGTCGCGTCGTCATCGTCGCTAGCGTCCGTCTCCGTCGCGTCATCATCATCGTCGTGGTCGTGGTCGTGGTCGTCGTCGTCGTGGTCGTGGTCGAGCTGCTCGACGTTTCCTTGCGTGTGTTGGGTGGAGCTGCGCGTCGCGTACGGAGCGTCGTCACCGTCGTCGTCGCCAGCGGCGAGCGGTCGAGTGCGCATCGTACGTGGATGTCGTTGACGGTGTTGGTTTCCCTTGGGCGCGCGGGGAAATTTTCCGTTGCCGCAACGACACCAAAACCGACCTCAATTGTGGCCTCTCAAATGGATTACGCGGTCCGAGTGAGAATGATGGTAGACCCGCCCTTGAAGTTGCCTGGCCGGTTTATGCCCACGGCAACTTGCCCAAAATGGCGCTTGTGCAGACGGCTGGTCCAGGTCGCTTGAATGTCGACCGAAGAGTGAACTATTCGAGTTGCTGCGGGTCGCTTGGTCGGAAGTCAGCGCATCGCTGCACAGCAACGGCACGACCGAGCGGCGGCTGCTGCCGTTGGGTGGAGGCAACGCACAGAAGCTCCAGGCTCCAGGCAACGATCGCGTAGAAGCAGCAGCAGAATGCACATGGAGCGCAGCAGAATCCGGGAACGCGACGGGATGGCCTCCATGCTAAGGTATGCATTCCTTGCTGAGCATTCGCTTCAACTTCTCCCCAAGCGTGTGCAGTTCGATGAGCTCCGTAGATCAACATGATCGTGAGCGCGGCAAGTGGAAAAAGACCAATGGCTTTCACGATGCCTGACGGCGGCAGCCGGGAGCTCGAACTCGATGAAACACCCACGTCGATTCAAAAGCGATGATCATCGACGTCGGCGCCCCGTGGCGACGTGGAACGTGTGGTGGCAGTTACGCGCGCGCTTGAGCTCCTCGACAATCCATGCGTTCTCCACGGCGCCTTCGCAGCTCGAGGTGTCTCGCCGACGTTGATCTCGCTCGAGCTGACCACTGGTTCGACATCCGACTTGTCGTAAGTGCGTCGTACGTGGCCTCGGCCGCAAGCCTCAAGCTCCCGACTTATCGCCGTGTGGGTGCCCTTGATCTTGAAACCCGCCAAGCAGTCAATGAGACCGCCGCCCGGGAACGTGAGCTTCGAGACCGCACACGCGCCATTCGCGACGCTTTTGCCGCCTCCGCGTGACGGCCAGATGAGTCTTGAAGCGATGGAACTCCTCGTGCAGGTTCAGGTACGGCTTCGGGTAGTCCAGGCCCACAACGTAATCAATCTGGATGATGCCGTCCTCCATGTGGTAGAGGAATGAGCCGCCAAAGTCTTGTCGTTGATCGAGTTCTGGACTGGCCGGGCAAGCGTGTGATGAGACTCACTGTGTCGCTTCTTGTGCGACTGGTATTTATATCCGTTCGCTATAGAGAACACAGCACAAAGCAGGCCAAGCGTTAGAGATCATAATTAACACACACAGCGTAGAAAAACACGTACTAGGCTGGGCCGCCACCGCCCTCCGGGGCGGTCCACGGGATGTACTCCTGCGGCATCTCGATCGAGGAGCACTCGCAGTGCACAGTCGTCCGCGTACTCAAAGACTTTGGCCGAGAAGAATTGCTGCTCCTGTCCAGCGTACACTAGGTACGATTCGCTCGACGGCACCGCCGCAGGCTCCGGCTTGATGCGCAGATGGGTCGGCTGGTCGTGGTTGTGGCTCGTGCCACTGTAGTGCAGATTCGAGAGCAGATCAAACGTGAGCTTGCCGTCCGGTCGTGGGTACTGGCCGAGTTCGAATTGGTGTTGGGAATCGTCCACGGCTCCTTGCACTTCGAGATGAAGGTACTGAAGCCCGAGTGGACGACACCCGCAAACGTACCGTAGTGGACCACGTTGTGGCCGTTGCGCACGCGCTAGAGCTCCTCAGCAATCCACTGTCCTCCTTAGCGCCTTCGTAGCCCCAGATATCGGCCGCCGCTTCGTCGGCATTGATCTCGCTCGAGGCCGTGCCGGTCGTGCGAGATGACGTTGCTAGATGCCGCCGTATTACGGACACTGCTCCGGCAGCAGCAAGAAGTTGATTAAGTTGACCATTTTGGGTCTTGACGAGCACAACAGTCGCGACACCGGTGCCCAACGAGCTCCGTTCTTTTCGCTCTCTCACATCCAGTTCGCATTGTCCGCCAGAACGTACGAGCGGACGCAGACCAGTACCGCCGTTCCTTTTCGCGAGTGGCGACCTCAGCGAACACAGAGCAACAGCGCCTTGAATCTGTTCTGAGCTTCAGTTGCTGGCATTGTACTCGAACAGATCCTGTTCCACGCTTGTACCTCACTTTCCAAACCCGATGAGACGGGAACAAAGTCCTCAGAACCTCAATACACTGGTCTCTGGGGTTCAGTTGGTGAGGACTCGTGGAAATACGTCTGCGATGGACGCGAGCGAGCTCACTATCTTCCCGAGCTTGCTTCGGCCGACTCCGTCATGTGATCGTCGTCGCACACGGGCCTTGCCACGATATTCTCCGCTGCCACGGCAGAAGGCAACTGTGGTGTGGCGATGGTGGCGCATCGGGGGACACAGATGCCAAAATGCATCGTCCTCGCGACCTGCTGCACACCGAGCGCTGGAATCCACGAAACTTGGCTTTCGGCGGGTCGAGCTCTCAGGCGAGCTGCACAAGAGAAACCCGACGCGCTCGTGGGTACGTCAAACGGCAACGCCGAGTCGGACAACGTAGACGGCTTGTCTGTGGTAACCATGATGAAGGCGTTGTCAATCATGAACAGCGTGCCGAGTGGACAGCCCACGAAGCTCGTCCCGGTTCGCCAGCAGCTCATTGAGCGCTGAACCGAACGAGCTCAACATCGCAGCTCGGCCAGACCGCGTCGTTGCCGCAACGAACGTCCCTCTTATTCGACAAGCGCAGGGTGTTTTCTGGGTACGTGACGTGACACTCGCTCTTGGTCCGCGTTCAATAGAGGCAACACGGCGCCTGCGGTCGGGGCTCGGCACGATCTGCCGCCGTTTGCCCGCGCCACCGTGAGCGGCATCACAGTTGTCGTCGTCGTCGCTGCCTGCCAATGACTTTGTCGTGGCAGCGGCAGCGCCAGCGGAGAGAGCGACTGCGCGAGCCACTGGCATCGATTCCGACGCAATGGTCACAGGCAGGCGTGGCGATGCCGCCGGCAACGTTGCTGGCGTGGGCACGACGCCACGTTGGACATGCGAACGGAATGTTCTTCGACTCTTCACGTGCAATTCATTTGATTGAATTGCACGATTCATTTGAGTGAATTGCACAATTCATTGAAGTGAGGTGTACGATTCACAGACAGGACCGTAGCCCTCATGCAAGTGCCAACGGCCACCGAAACTCATGACCGAAGCAAGCGCTTCAGTACGCGTAGTGGCAGCAGCGCCGCTGCCGCACGCGCGCGCGGAAAGTCCAAGCCCGAAGCGAAGTGCCTGCGCATGTGCGAGATGACGCGATTGAGGATTACATTGCGGGTGTTGAGTCGAAGCTCCAGGTTTAAGCCAGCGACGGCGACAGCGTCGTGCGCACCACGGAGGCCATCCTCCTCACGCCGATCGTGCTGCTCTGCTAGTTCGTATTCAGACCAACACACAGGCGCCTGATCTCTACGCTGGTGTCGATGATGTCAAGTGCATGGGTCTGGTATGGCGCTGCTCGCTCTCCACACTCCCCCGTAAGCGCGGGGGTACCAGTACGCAGAGCTTGGACTCAATATCATTTGCTCCGAACTCACGGCTTGTCTTGCAACCTGTAGATGATCATACACTCAGTATCAACTATTCCGTCCACTGCGAGCCGCCAGGCATGGTGGCTCGGCCCACCGCGATGACCATGCCCCTCGTGCTTGGTAACAGGAGTGCGTGTCGATCGCCGTGACCTCGACGCCGAGATCGTTCATG
>JAADXQ010000250.1:0-18176 GCA_023337915.1 Pythium angustatum | reverse complement strand
TGTTGGACGCGGCAGACAGACGAGATGACCGGCGCTCCCGGATTCAAATCCAGTGAGGCAGCTGCGCGTTGGCCCCTCTGAGGTTCCCGGAACGGTCCATCCGTCCAGAGCCACGCGGGCCAAACCTCTTGGTTAATGTATGGGAAGACGTGCCCATACAAAACAAAGGTAACTAACTCAACCAGAATAGACCTCCTGGTCCAGAGTTCTCACTCTGGATTCTTTTCTCTCACCCGACAAGCCCAGCCTTCTTCTTTCCTTTCTTGTCCTCCCTCCTTCTCTAAAGGAGAAAGCGGTTTCTACAAAGAAGTGCTGAAGCTGTGTGGGTATGATATCTGCCGCCGAGAGAACTTTGATGATGCTGCTTTTTTGAAACCAAACCAGACAGCTCATGACATGCAGTACATGATGTACCCTCTTCTCTCGCGTATGAGTGAGAGACCTCGGTTATGGACTAGCGAACAGGCATCCCGAACTTCAAGCCCAGATTTCACGTGTGGTGACGTGCCATGCACGCCACAGACTAAGAAGGCCAAGAAGCATGTTCCCATTGAGAACATGAGCTCAGGCTCTGAAGCTGATGAGCAGAAGCGCGATTGTGTTGCGAAGAAATTGGAGTTCGCGAGCAGTGATGACAGTGAAGCTGATGTTCGACCAAGCAAAGCCGCCAAGACCAAGGATACGGAAGATTCGCTTCTCAAGATGGTGTCTGCCGAAGTTGCTCGAAAAGTAAGTCAAGGAGAGCTGTCTATGGCGAACGCAACTAGAATCTTGAACGCTATGGCTGGAAATGAAGCTCAGGAGAAGACCGCCGCAGTTCCGCGAGCAGCAACTACGCAGAAGAGATCGAAGAAGACAGTGGATTTTGATTCCGACTCAAGCTCAAGTTCTGGTGACGACAGTGCAGGGTCAGGTGACGCTACCATGCGGAACACGGTCTGCTTGACGTGCACGATAAGGGTGGTCCCCACATGGGAAGCAGAGTGCCGCAATTCCCGCCATCCCGAGGGCCACGCGTTTCTGCTTGAGCTAGGCATGAGAGATGCCCGGTCTGCCACACCGTTGCGAAAACTCAACCTTAGGAAAATATCTAGGGTTTAGGGTTAAGGTTTTAGTGCAGAAACGCAGGCGACACGTCGGCCAGTAGAAGCTCAATACGGGCCTTGAGAACGTCGAACGCGTCCGTCGTTTTCGCGTACACCATTGCTTGTAGGACGTCGAGAACCTTTTCCTTCAGCCGAGGGCCGATGTGGTACTTCTTTTGTTGAACGACAGTCGCGAACCAGCGGATGGCGTGAAACTGGCACAGTAGGACGCGCGCACTAGGATACTGCTCGCGCAACACAGCCCACTCAGTGTATTCCTTGTCAATGACAATGGACTGCACAGGCTGAATTGCGATGGGGTTCTTTTCGATGAACCACTCGAGAACGGCCGTCATCTTTTCGATGAACCACTCGAGAACGGCCGCCATCATTGCCTTGGACTGATCCAGACACAGAAAGTCTGCGACTGACACACCACGACCGGTCACACTTGTTACCATTAGGCTACCTAAACAACACAAAACATGAACGTCAGTAGCGATCATGACTCAAATTCTGGCGCGAAGACTCACCAAGATAAAATTAAGATTGTCAGTGTTGTGCGTCCAGTCTAAAAGCAGGTTCCTGCCGAACCGCCAGAAGAACGTGCGCTGGGCGGCTGACTGAATGACGACGCCACAGATATTCCCGAGCTGGTCGTAGATTATCAGCGACCGCGAACCCCCGAATGTTGAGAATCGCGCGAGCAGGAGCTTCAAGTTGTCTATAGCGCTTTTCCCGCCCAGTCGGTCGCGCTTAATGTTCACAAGAATCTATGGTGTGATGCGAATACCGTGCTTGGCGAAGATGGTGTTGCAGCCATTGCTGGCGTGAGCTCCGGCCATGAGCATCCCCGCGGCATCAACCAAAATGTCTGGTCTCTCTAGCAGAGCCGACTTGGCCAGAGCGTCGACTGTTTGATGAGAGCAGCGGTGGTTGTAAGCCACGACCTACACCACAGACACGTTTCCTCAGTCGCTGTGTATGCGTCCATTGCATTCCATGGCTACGTACCTCGTTGCTCGTGACGACCTGCCAAAGCCCGGTCTCTGGATGACGCTCGGCAGTCGCACAGATGCGGGCTTCACAGTCAGTGAACTTCGTGCGAGTCTGCACGCGCTGCCGCTGTCCAACTTTCGTTGCCTTCTTGGTCGCCAGGGGCTTCTTGCTCGCCCGGGCCTTGTCTTTCTTGCTGATGACGCTGCTCCTTGGTACAGTGGTCGTAGTAGTGGGTGCGGCTGTCGCTGCCATCTTTGGCTTCGCACGAGACTTCTGGCGCAGGCCGCGTTTGCACTGCAAGGTCATATTCCGGTGCGTGAACGGAGTGAGCGACTGGAGGAAATTCGTCCTTCGGACCTCCGGCCGCGACTCGCGCTGATCCGGCCATTCTGTCATTATCCAACAATAATTTGGGCCCAAAAAGCAGAAAGGGCTACCGGAAAACAGGGTTAGACAACCAAGATACGGTCATTATAAAACAGCCCGGGCCATAACAAATGTATGGCAACGGAAGGGATAAGCGTGGCGCGTGTTGTGGTATTAGTGGGCACTGGCATTCGCTCTCTCTCTGCTTTGAAGGGGCGGCATAATCCTATCTAGCTGCACGGAGCCCGTTTACTTCACTTGGCAAGCGACTTGAAGGATGGCAGTTAGACACAGAGTTTCCATAACCCAAATATCAGTCTTATGTCCTGGAAGACTAAAACCCTCAGATATCTAGTAGTCAGTCGACGCGTTGCGCGTCTAGTACGAAGTCGTACGGACCGTCTGGTGATCACGCTGGGTGCGGGCACGCTGGTCGCGGAGCTGGACACCCATCGCCTGGAACTCGGCCAACACCATGTCATAGTGCTCGTGAACTTGGAGACGACGAGGCAACAATTCGACGTGAAAGTTAGTAAGCGCAAAGCAGAGACGAGAAGCGCGGTTGTACGTGTCTTGTGAACATCGACAGGTCATGTACATGACGTTCCAAAGGCGGCAGACACGGCCGAAAAAGTTCTCGACGATGACGCGATCGAATGAGAGGCGAACTTTGCGAGCGAGTTGGTCCGGAGTGAGCTTTAGGGTTAGTATGTAGAGACCGCCTATCGGAGGTGAAATGTATTCCATTGCACATTGGCTGAACCCTAAACCGTAAACCAACGCGTCGTTGCTCTTGCGTCGTCGGATAGCTCATTCTCGATTCTGCAAGATGGTGGATCGTCCCCAACTCTCCATCGTCAAAGAACAGGTCAAACTCTACATGACCCTTAGTGGTATGGCGGGGAAATGTCTGTAGAGCTTCGTGACCTGAAGAAATGAGAATCCGAGTGGCTGCTTGTGGAGGTACATCGTTTGAATTGAATAGGGCAACTTCTGAATTGAGACGAGTAATTGTGAATAGAGCATAGCAATTCACTGATTGATAATGATCAAGGCTGCGATAGGTGCAAATCACCTGCAAGATGCTACATGACCATAAAATAGAGTGAGCCATGAGTGTCCAGAGTTAAAATCTCAGACCCGGCCAAAATCCCTGATTTCGGACAAATATGAAATCTATCAGATCCCTGGCACGCCCTCGCTTCTATCCAGCGCATCTGAAGTCCGCGACTCTTCTCAAGATGCTCGACCGCTTCATCTCGCTCGGCTACGGGATGATCACGCATCGCATCAGCCTAGCCTGCTCGTGCTGCCTCCATTGTCACGTCTCGCCGAGCTCTCAAGAAAGGCGATAAGCTGGTCGGATCTAACACCATCGACCCTGAAAACTTGAATCCTCGACGTCAAATGAGTTCCTGACGAGATCGGTGAGTTTATGAACGAATAGTTTCACTAGCACCGATTGGGATTCTTCCCACACTTGGAAGCAAGTAATTGGGTCGCCATAAATTTGTTTCCAGGCAGACTAAGGCAGCCGCCTCACACTGACTTTACGTTCCCACTCCGGTACCCGCATCCCGACCACGAGCACATGCCAGCGGGGATCATCGAACCGGGAACACGCGCTTGCTTACGGTTGGAATCGACTGGTTCCCGACCCAAGCAGGAAATGCGAGTCGACTTGGACGTCGGCGACGCGTTCATCTTCGGCGGGGATTTAGTTCACATTAGCAGCGCATACGCGTCGGAGAACACTCGTCTCCACAATACCACGTTCCTCCACCCTCTTCAGGAGAACGACCAAGGCGAACTCTCCGTCTGCCCACTACATGGTTAGCCGTGGCGGATGTACCGAAAAGCGCTGAGGATAAGGATTTTCTTTATCCAGTACAATACAGCCATTCGGGCTGGAGGGGATATATCCCTTCTCGACTTATATGGTGATCACTTTATCGCTGAATATGTTGCACTCGATTTGAAGATCTTGTTGATGTTTCTTCCGTTCGCATTTTGGAAATGAAGTAAACAACAGGGTACATAGATTCCCTCAACCCTCAACCCTTTTTCAAGTTAGCAGCTCGCCACACACCATGAGTTACCGCATTACTGCAACGGCAGGGACGACCAACAAGCCTGCGCCTGTGCATCTCCACATCCCGTAAAGCACCTACAGGGCGACATCTTCCGCGTTGAAGTGCTGAGCGGGAAATACCTGTCGATGGTCGCTCGCGCTGCCAAGCCGCGTGGATCTCATGACTGGTGCGTGTATATTGTGGTCAAACTCATCCAAAAGTGTCTGGAGTTGCATGCGCAGCTCAAGCGTACGCGAGAGTTCAGCGCCCGGTGTCTCCGACAGCTTTCTGACGCACAAGAAAGCGACTCCAGCAACTCCACTGACTACAGTGAAGACGGCTGCAGTGTCTTCGCTGTCGCGCGCAACGCTTGTCGCAGGCGAGGAAACCATGTCGGTGTCGTCGTCGCTTTCGCTGGAGCTGGAAAGATAACTTTCTACATTGATTAGGTACGCGCATGCAATTCTCGTCACTGCAATGGAATCGTACCACACCAGTCGCCGTGGTATCGGAAGGTACAGACGAATGTTGGTGTCGTTGGCCAGCCAGTGTACCAAGCGCTCTTGGGTCCTCCAGCGCCACCGTCGCGTAGCGGAACTTGGGCCGATAGTGTTGGTCAATGCGACTTAACGCTCTGTATAGCGCCGGAACGGCCACGTTGAGTCTATCCGGTGGAATGTCTTTCATGGGCTCCACGCGAAAAGGATTTTGAGGCCTTCTGTTTTGAACGTGGATCGAGACGCGTGCGGTTGACGATCGTGGTCGCGGTCCCGTCCGAACCACTTATTCAGGCGTGCAATCCATGACGAAGCGAAGAGAGGCTGGCTCGGAGGCTTTGTTTAGCGGTCGTTTGGAAGCACAACACACACACTTGAAAATTGTCGCATCATCTACGTTTTGCGCGCTGGAAAGAGTCTCAGCTAGTTCAACGGCGGACACTTAACAGTGGATCTACCGATGCGAAGACCCAGTGGACGGGTCGATTGAACTGCTGGAGAAGCCCCAGGTTCAAGTCTACGCGAACCCCACTTTATGTATTGACGCCCGAAAAAATGTGTGTGGGTGCAAGCAGCTTCGTTCCCAACACCTTAATGCTCAAACACTCCTCCTTTCATTTCCTTAGGGTATAGAGTGTATAAAGTTTAAATTTGTTGATGTAGCTCAAGTAGTATTCCAAGGAGGACTCGAGACCTGCTAATCTTCCAGTTTGCGCCGGTCGTGCCACCGGTAGATCGACCGATGGAGGGGGGACAGAAAATGCTTGTGGAAGGGCTAGGGGAGGCTCAGTTGTGTAGCCTCAGTCTGTTCCCATCTACATGTGCTTATGAGGCGAACAACGTTACGCACGAAAACTAACGGACTCTGAGACGATCGATGGTGTCTGAACTGATTCTAGTGCTGGTTCTTCCCGTACCAACATGCCAGTACCGACTTTGGAAGCAGTTGGCGACATGCACGAGTGAACTGATAGGTACCATACAGTGAACTGTATTACCTGAAAAAGGTTTCAACGTTTTCTGATCTACAGCAAAAAATTATGTGGACTGAAAATCTGCATTCAATATCGATACAGCTATGGTTTGAGTCGGCTCCAAAGAAGTGTTAATATTGGTGATCGTGACCATAGATGAGACTCTGCCGCCCCGCCCCGATGGTGTGACGGCCTTTGAAGCGAGGGCTAGACCTTGGAACCCACCACAGTGAGTGCGTCTCATAGCGCACAGGTCTGACTTTGAATCCAGCTGCACACACCCCAAACCTCGCTGGAACTCCTTCGGAGGCACATCGCAAGTATGACAGCAAATGGCATTCTCTGCACTATAAACCTGATGGCATGGCTCCGATATAGCCCTCAAGGAGTATGCGGGACCAACGCTTTCCCTGGTGAAATTAGGTCATTGCTAAATTATCCGTCGTGTGTCGGCTTATCGGAAACTGGGGTTTTGTAGTCGGAGACGCCTGCTGGTGTCAGCATAGTTCGGAACTGATCAATCAACCTGAAGTTGGGAGACTGCCGAAACGGAGATTGTGAGCAACGCAAGGACGCCAGATTGCGTACCGGCCATCGTACATTGAAGTAGCAGCATCAGATGCGCCAAAGCGACTGGTGTTGACGTGCGCACCTGGTCCTAGCTGTCGTCCACAACCCCCACTTCGACGCTCACTTGTGCCCACTCTTTCAAAGTCCACAAGACGTAACATGGAAGGATCTTCGCCGGAGGAGTTGGAAGTCGGTTGGACTGTCGAAGATGGTTCCGAGCCACGGGCTCTGCTCGATGGTGCTGGTGAACAACCCCTCCTCGGTCGACTGACACTTCGTCTCCAGACGAGAGGCATCGACTGCAATCAGAGAGACGGGAATTCAAAACGCCCACCTTGTTCGATCGCATCGTGAGAAGCACCGTCTGCCTATGTGAGCGGCGAGGCTGCGACGTGCGTATCTTTCTCACCCAAGTATTGTGGATTCCGCCCAAGTTTGCCGAATCGAGGCGATTTGAGTTGGCGCCAAAAATCTCCGATCGAATGCCAATTGGTCAAAACCCGACCGTTACCCTCGCCCTAGTCACTATAAACCTATCCGCGATGTCCATATGTTCGCCTCGCAATTTTGTATCGGCTTTACAACAGGCGGCGATTTGGCGGCGATTGCTCTCCGGCGATTGAAAAACCGCCGGTGGAAATCTCAAGTAAAACCCACAATACGACGGCTGGATATCCACGGCTATCGGCTATCGAATGACGGAGGCCACTGCGCTAGATCAACTCTGCGTGACCGGCGTTGCGACCTCGACTCAAGCACAAGTGGCGGCGCTTCCGATCATCCGGGCGGCTGTGGCAGCCAACCCCCGTATTGGAGTGCGTCCGCTCGTTGATATTGTCCAGCACATTCACGGTTGGCAGATCAACGGACCGTGGCGATCATTTGATCATTGATTTTTTCTCAATGCTCGACGGAAGCATTCGCCGGTGCGGACGCGCTTTCATCGCGTACCCATACTTCCGTCAGCACCAATCCTCGGCTGCGATGGCTCGTTCATGAGGCACACATTGTGCCGCGGAACGATGTCGACGCTAGAGACGGCAACAGCCAAAGCTGCAAGTTACGAGTCTGCTCGGATGTCGAACGACTAGCTATGTCGAGGCGACGAACTCCGCCATGCCTTCGGTCAGGCACCGTCCTCCGTTCCCATTCTGTAAGCGCCAATGATGGAGGTCGCTACCTTCGACATCCAGATGCGGTTAGATGGCTTCGCGGAGGGCAGAGAGTCACACACAAAGACTACTCCAGGAACAGATGCACGAAAAGGCTATTGCAGAGTGATTCAGTCGTTTGACGATGCTGCGTACGTCGTGAACCTACGATCGGTTCCACAGACTTGTCGAAGTGCGAGGCTGAAGCCAACAGAACGCATCTTTGGTTTTTATTCTCAGTTCCAGGTCCCTTGTCGCAGTATCCTCACCTTCCTTGTCCACCTCGGAGTGATCGACGATATGGTGTTCTTTAGTTGCATGGACGTGTTCACTGTTCCAGTATAGATATTCATTCCGAAGAGGAGCACACTGAAGAGGACGTGGCACCCCTTCTTAAAAAGGGTAGCGGTCGCTACCCTTGACGCTACAGCGACTGTACGTATTTGAAGTCGTACTTATCAAATATCGTACTTAATCGAAGTCACGCTGCACGCACAGTAGATCGGAGTGATACAAACACGTTCCTAACTATATTACCGGTGCGGTACCAGTGACCAGATGTCCAACAACACCTAGCAATCCTCGGCCACGCGGCAGGACCTGCCCTAGGGTTTTTTTCCTTCTTGCTCTTTGGAGACCGAGAAGCGAGCAGGCCAGCCTGCTCGCCTGACAGTCTCTCATTCCGCTTTCTGCCGCGCAGCGACCAAGTCAAGGGGAGTACAACGACCAATACCAACACCATGTCCGACAACGAAGTCTCGATCATCGACCCTCCCCCGACGCAGCCGGCGCGCCAGCCGGCCTCAGCCCCATCGACCCCTGTCCGCCCGAAGCGCAAGGCCCGTGCCCTCTCCGCGGGCGACGAAGACGACGACGACGACTGCCGCCGAGCCTACCTCGAAGCCCGTGCCCAAGCGCGCGTCGAAGAAGAAGTCACTGGACTCGCCGGGGGCGCTGGGACCGCCGCTCGACCATCTTCATGGAGGGACCGCCGTCGGCTGCCCGCCAGACCACGCCGGCTCCGAGAACCCTAGACGCGTGGGTTTAGGGTTTAGGGTTTACTCCCAGAGATGGCAGAGATGCGTACTCTCATCCTGGGTCTCCGCGCGCCCCCAAGCTTCCCTCGACTTCTGCACTGGACTCGAGTGACTCACATGCTGTCCTCGAGCCCATCCAAGCGGACCCGTTCAGCATCGCCCCTTTTCGGGCCGCAACGACATGCCGCCCGCCTCTGTCTGCCACCTGGCGACCGCGATGTTCCGCCGGGGGAGAAGTCGGCCACTGAGTGCCACCCCTCCAGGTGGAATCCCTGGCTGCATATCACTGGTACAACCGTTTGAAGGGAGGTACTCAAGCCCAACCTCGTTTGTTTTTGCCCTCCTCGAGTCGCCATGCTTCAAGTTCAAGAAGAGCGTGCCCCTCGCTGTGGCGCTCTACAGCTGCCGCCTTGGGCGCGCGACGCGTCTATCATGATGTTCGTGGAGACGACCGAAGACGACGACCTCGCACGCGGCTCATCGAACGAGAACTTCGTGATCAACTTCGGCGGGCAGCTCGACCCAAGCCCCGCGTGCGAGTCGTACAACCATCTGCTCAGCGCTCTCAACGGCCGCAACTCCGTGGCCAACGAGATGTGGCACAACCACGGTCGCAAGCTCGTCTCACGCCTCCGCCTGTTCAAGTCGGCCGACCCCCACAGGACCGAGGAACGTGTGAATCTAACGTGCGACTACGTGAACAAGTTCCTCGGCCGCGCGGTCGGGTGGTTGCAGAGCGAGAGCGACCAGTGGTGGGCAGGCTACCGCGATGAGTTGCACACGGTCGACTTCACCGGGCCTGAGTGGAGCATGGCGGTGCTGAACTCGATGACCAACACCATTCGCCGTCGCGCTTCAAGCTCTACGCGGCGGTAGCGCCCTGGTGGCATGCCCGACCACATCAAGCTGCTGGTCCAGAAGGACAGTAGTGGCAAGGAGCCTTGTCTTCGTCACCTCTCGGGCGTGGGCTGCCCAGGCCGCGACGGAGCGTGTCCGAACAAGAACCTCGTCCACAAGTGGCCGACGAAGCTTCCAACTCCCTTGCTGGATTGGGCTCGCGCCAACATGAAACGCCCTACGGCGCTAACCATACCACCCTCGCGTGACGAAGCCCAGGTGTCGCCTGACCTGGCACACTAGGGTTTGCAGACGTGCATGTATTTAATACACATAATCTGAGCCCTGCTTTCATTTCTGATCTTGCACCTACTGGTCAAAACGTATCTCCCTCGGCCATCTCACATGAGCCGAAGGCGAGTACCATCATAAAGCAAACAGGAAGCATCCCTAACCCTGGCGTCCTCGATCCTGGTGTCCTCAATCCTGGCGTCCTCGACCCTGGTATCCTCTATCATTATTGTTCCAGAATGGCCCCTTTATGCACACCTCCGTGCGTAAGAGGTACACTACGCGACGTCACACTGGAACACTCCACTACGACTACACCACACACTCTTGTCACAGCACACACTCGTGCCGACAACAGCACCCCGAACCTAAGCCAGGCGTACTTACTACGATTGCACAAACCGCACTTTGCGGTGCCACCGAAACCGCACCTAGCGGCTCAGCGGAATGCGCCCTTAGCTGTCTCAAAAAGATTGTGTCTGAGACAGCACCCACTGCAGCAGACCTCAGACCAACCGCGCTGCCCACGCCTCGAACTACATTAGGTCAAACGGACCCAATCTGGCCCGCCTCTCAGTACATTCAGGCAACATTACGCTGCGAACAAGCCGGACTCTGCTGCCGACACGGACACTCCGCTGCGGACCGCTTTTGCTCGGGAAGGTGTGGCATGGCCACTGCTGGCGGACGGATTATGCGAGCCTACGTATGCCCTAGACAGAGACCGCCAGTCGGCACTGTCAGCATTCGCTCGGCGTACACGTATCAAACTCCCAGACCTGGTCGAACTGATCCGAGGCCAGACGCCTTCCGACTACCGTCCGAACAAAGCGCTAGTCCCGGCTGAGATCGAAACAGCTTACGCCGCCTACAAGCGCCTCACCGCTGTCCTTGTATTCGTGCAACACGGCGTGCGAGTTCCACTCCGCAAGGATATATCACGTTCGACGCAACGACTCGAAACCACCAATCAGCGCGCGGCCGTCTTTGCGTCCTGCGTAAAACGTACGCCAGGAACAGGACACCGACCGCTGTTTCGTACTGGATCTGGACCTTCTGGACCAGTGGCCAGAAGTGGTGATCAGCCCGTACGGCGTGGCCGACAAAAACGGGGTGGGCCCACACTCAGACGGACGTACAATTCTGAACCTGTCATACCCGCCTGTTGGAGTGCGTCATGTCAGGAAGAACAGCGCCAGTAACGGGTATGAAGACGTAGAGGAGAAACAAGACGGTAGCAGTGATGGTGCTTCCGATGACGACGGATTACCGCAGAGAAATCCGTCGGTTTTTGAATTAGTTACTTTTGTCAGGCGGGCTCCACTTTGTATAGGAAAGTGGGCGAATAAATCCCAAGTTAGACCCAAATGTCGGTTTTTGAATTAATTATTTTTGTCAGGCGGGCTCCACTTTGTATAGGAAAGTGGGCGAATAAATCCCAAGTTAAACCCAAATGAACTCCAAGAATCCAAGATCTTCATGTACAACGTGCCACCCGCACAGTGCAGAGGCAAAGAAAGGTAACTCAATCATCACGACGCGTGCGGAAAACAGCGGCACCCGAAAACGAGCATTATCTTCTCTCCCAAAGACTAAAACTGATAAGATACCGGTATGATATTTGAGAACGGATTACAACCGGATTTCCGCCATGCACTTCAGATGTGTGTGCAGCTGCAAGTTCTTTGTGCAAGTTTACGACGTGCGCCCACATTGCAATTGGACGTTCCGCTCGAAATATGTCGAAACCAGGCGTCGTGACTGACAAGAAACTTGTCAGCAAAATCGTGAGTAAGAATCAGCAAGCAAAAAAGAAGGCGAGCAAGAAGGCAACTGCCAAGAAAGCGAGTAAGACTACCAAGACAAAAAGACGAAGAAGACATTGCCTGCATCCGCCGGTAGTGTGCTCTCGATCTGTCAATGCCATTGGCAACAATTGGTCAGGCCCTTCTACCCGAAGAAGATCGAGAGCCAGCCCGCGTGTACACCCTCTTTCCGAACCGACACCCTCCTTTATTTGCGTCTTCAACCCAAGCAGCGCCCTTAGTAGGAAGACCGCCAGCATCAGCCCAAGCGCTCGAGATCCAGTTCATCTGCTACTGAGTCGGTTGAAGCCACTGCACCGTAGAGAGTTGCATCCATAAATACATCTTCGTTTCGTGCCGATCAGGTCAAGCAGTTGACTTCTTGCAGTTGTGAAAGAGCTTCAACTATGTGCGCTAATGACTGCTAACCAAGTGAAAGAACTACAAGCGAGACGCGCTGCTAATAAGATCCGCGGGCGAGTGACTGAGCTCATACATGGCGATCCATGTGGCAGTCGCTGCCTTCAAGGAACAGCTGCTGGACTGGAGCAGTTTTTCAATCTATCTGGACGGGTTGACAAAAGCAGAGAAAAGGCCAACATCATCACTGCTCTATCGATTCTGTATGAAGCAGAATAAGCCCGCCCGCGACGCGTTAGATCGATTGGAGAGCGCGTTCACTTTTACTACTACATTCCATACGTTGGGCGGGTATGCAAGACATCCTTCCTACAGTGTTTCGCCGTGTCGGCTCCGACAGTCGCAAGATACAAAGCCAAGATCACCAACTGCAAGCCTGAATTGCATTCGAAAGCTAACACGGAAGAGCTCTTTAAGTTCAATTGATGTGAGCTTCCGCATTGTCGCCAATAGAGTGATATCAAAAGCCCGTGTGTGTGCCAGTAACTTAACCTAGAATTAGATACAGTACTAGTCGTAAACAAATGGCAGGCTGATACTAAACGCCCCAAGCAAACCTCTTCAACTTGATGTTTGGCGGCTCACCAAAGAGTGAGTCGCTACAGCTGAAGGCGTGGTTGCCCAAAACGAGTGGTGGTGGCGCTCTTTCATGAGCACCGACGACTTTCATGAGTTTGAACGTAGTCCATCGATTCAACGCATTGAATTCAACCATGCCATTTTGCCAATTAGTCATTCTGCCTTTGTACCTCTACCTACAGCATGGTGCTACCTGATCCCCCGAAATCAGATCGTCGTATCTTCCGCCGATTCTGTCAATGACTTCTTGACGTGCGGCCCTAAGGTGGGTACATCACGACCGAAGCACCTTCGCAAGGCACTCCGCAAAGCTCTGAGTGACGTACCGGAGGAGGAGCGCATTCTCGAGGGCCTCGCGCGCGCCGCTCTTACGACCGTTCCTGTTCGCCGAATTACTCGAACTACGCTCGAGCGATTCCGCCTCGTTGCTAGGCGCGTGGCTGTACCTCAGCTTTACTCCGGTGCGGCTTCCGGCTACGAGTATGCGTATAATTCGCTACTGGGCGAGCGCAATGAAGACGACCAGTCGCGGGTGCTAGTCCAGTGGAAGCCAACCTGGGAGCCGTCGGCCAACATTCGACGTCAAGACCTGCGCAAGTTGCACAACCTCGCTCGCGATAGCCGTCTCGCTGCTCGCAACGGAACGCCAACCTAGACGAAGCTAAAGAGAAAATACAGGGCAGTGTTCAACTCTCCCTCTACTTGGCTACTGCTTTCCAACTCATTTTTTTGTGCTACGCCATGAGGCTCCAGCGCGCTACGCCATACGGCTTCACCAGGAGGAGGCTCCCTCGGTGGTGCTCAAACCTGTATACGTATCCAGTAAGGACCCAGTTGATAGTCTTGCGCTACGCCATGAAGCTCCAGCTCGCAACGCCATGAGGCTTCACCACGATGAGGCTCCCCCGGTGGTGCTACCCAGTTGATGGTCTTGCGCTACGCCATCCAGCGCGCTACGCCATAAGGCTTCAGCATGATGAGGCTTTCGGTCGAACTTGCAGTGCCTGGAAATGAGAACGACTCGAGAAGAAAAGAAGCCCGGGCGCCAAAACCAAACGCTGCTCTTTCGCATTATCTATGAAAGGTGCCAAATCAAAACTGAAACACGGGGTCAGCCTGAGTAAGAGTGAGAGTGTGCGCATTCAGGAACGAGAACTTACATTACACATGCGCTTGATGGACTTCGGTACATGACAGATCTATTGCGCAACCGCGCCGACCACCACTGCACGCGCATCGGTATCCTGTAGAATAAACCGTCACAGTAGATCAGTACAGTCATACCAAACGCCATACAGTAATTTCCATGGATCACATACCGTAGTGTAGGAAGCCGGTCGCCCACATCCGCGTCAGCAAGCACACGCGACGACCGGCACTGCCATCTCTGTGCGACGGCGCGTTTGGTTATGGTTGGGATCGCCACGCGTGGCACGTGGCACGCCACCGCCCCTCTGCTATACCGGTACTGTACCGATACTCGATCCTGACTGGATCGCTCGATTCCAGTCGCTGTGGCTCATGGCCCGTGGGACTAAGCGTTCACCTCTGATCTTAGGGCTAGGTCCAAAGGGTTTGTTGGGCACCATTCTCTGGTATGGTGGATCAGCAAAATACATATGCTCTGAACCTTTCGTCACCCCCCCTTCAAAGTTTAGACGGAGTTCTAAACCCTCAAAAACATATACCTCTACAAGTAGATACGGTGGACAGAGCTCTTAAAATCGATTGTTCTCCCTTCAATATTTCCTTCATTCCTCGCAAGCGCGCGCGCGAACGAACATGGCACGGCACGCTCTTGTTCCCAAAGAACTCCAGCGCAACAGATAACCTATATGGTGAAGGGGGGGTTAAGACGGAGTCTCTGAGTGAAGGGGACACATTTTGGGAAGTACGAAAAACAAATACGGAATGCCTCTGACGGCTCCGCTTTGAAGACACCCATACGAAGAAAAATGATGGTGAAGATATGAGCGCGCAAAGTTCTAGCATTCGTCGTTTATCTGCATATTAGCCATTTTTAGAGTCCTTTCATGGAATTCTGCTATGATTTTTCGGATTGATTCCATAGAATCTCCGAAAGACGACACTTCTCCGTTGGCAAAAAGTAAGAATGGGGACAACATTAGGAGGGCATGGGGACGAATATGCGCGGCGCTGTAGCACCACTGCACTTCATGGGCTCTTGTTCCATTTCGGTCTCAACCTCCAAAAGAATTATGCTCGACTCAGTCGTCCATCTTTTGGTTGATGCCGACGAATTCCGGATTTTATTTATCTCCGCGACTTCCGCGAAAACAGTGTTTTAGGCCCCCTTGAGTCAGAGACTCCGCTTAATGCCACAACCCAAAACAGCAACAACGACGCTTTCACCTTCGATGTATCGAGGAGTAAACTGAAGTGCCTGCCAAACGTGACCTCTTGAATTCTATGCATATTCTGGTCGTTCAAGCGCTCTATCGAGCCCTACGGTTTGGAACTGGTGTCTAAAGTTTTGAATGTTCAGTTTTGGTGCTTTCAAAAGATTTCTAAAATCCTGCGGGATGCGTTCCACTTATTTGTCCAAATCTGCCGGCTTAACGGCTCCAATACCGCCCATATGGCATCTCACTTTTTAATACATGTTGTATTATACAACATGTTTAACATACTTTTTGTATGGGTAACATAAAAAGACTCGATGTTAGCCACATATTTCTCCGCAAGAGACCCCTCGCACGCTGTGTTTGGGACGCGGCACGGGGAGACAACAGTGGTCAATGGGGTCAAAAAGCACGCAAAAGAAAGGTGACGCATCGTTTTCCTTTTGATCCACACAAATTTGCCCGAAAAACCGATCACAAAATTTCCGCAGTGATGCATATGGTTTGTGTGGGAAAAACATGTTGTATAATACTAAAGACCATCACCGAAAGTGCTGGTGGTGGGCTCAGCCCTAACCCGTTTGTTTGGCAAAGGATGATAAACTGCGTAAAAAATGATTCTGATTGAGAGGTAAAACCTTGGAGACGGGATTTTAGATAACGAACGTCAGTACGGGAAGAATTAGAAAGTGGTTCTTGTGGGACGAGGCGTCGCTGTCCTGATTGACGTTTCTCTCAATTGCTTCATTTGCCTCCGCGGCGACATTCGATAGCGCAGAAGAAGCAACTCCTGTCTGAGTATCTGTATAAGGACCATGGACTGACGCAGACGCAGTTCTGCCGCCACAAGGGTCTAGGAGAATCGATGTTTTCGAAGTGGCTTGCCCATCAAGATGACATCCTGGCGACACCCAACTCGTCGCGACGGTCGCAGTGGCAGGCGTGTGGCAAAGGACATCTTGTGAATGGAGTATCTGGCGATTCGAGCGCGTGGTGAGGAGGTGACAGTGCTGGCGCTGAAGCGCTTGGCGGGGGAGCGCGCCGTCGAGGTCTTTGACGGACTGACCAAGTACAACAGTCGCTATGTCGTTTGCGTGCGCTTACTCGAAGAATTCGAATCCGTTCATCTCGGCTATACTACTCTGGATCGTGAAGACACGAGCTCGCGCACTGAAAGTGACGAAGATGGCCAGCAGCTGCGCGTGCAGTCGACTTTGGACCAATCGACAGCGGCGACGGTCGAACCAGACGTCGACAGTGATGAAAGTGCTCATGGCAAGTCAGTGCAGGCGTGTCGTGGTATGGGCTATTTGCGTGATGAGGATCTAGCTCTCGAGGTTGAAAAAGCAGCTTCAGGTGAGCAAGTGCAGCGCAACCCCTGTGTCTGCGGGTTAGATCAACAGCAAACCACGTCCTCAACAGATCTCTCACTGTCGCGAACGTACCAACACATCGACGCCAGTTTGGTTCGTAGTATTTTCAGAGGATGAGGCGTCTGTGTGGGACGACTCGACACCGTGCGATTGCCGAGGTACGATATCATGATGGTTGATTTACTTCATGTGACTAACCACGAGTGGGTTTGTGTTGTGATCTAGCCGAATGCGGTCGAGGCTGTAAGAACGCTTCGATGCGTTACGAGTGCGGTCCCTGGAATTGCCGTGTAGCACGGTGCTCAAATCGGCTGTTGCAAAGAGGGAGTCGCTTCTCAGATCACCTGGAGATATTTGAAACCGACTACACCGGGCTTGGGCTGCGGTGCCGAGTTGCGATCCCTCCTGGTCAACTGGTTGTGGAGTACGTGGGCGAGTATATGAACGTATCCGCGTTTCAACAGAATCGTTTGTCTGATGCAAGCACGTACTTTATCGAGACAGACTCGGGGTTCGGCATCGACGCTCGCACGTTTGGGAATATCGCTCGGATTATAAACCACAGCTGTTCTCCCAACCTGTCCGCGGAGCGTTGGGTTGTTCAAGGCATTACACGAGTCGGTTTGGTGACGTGTCGATCCGTGTCTGCTCTGGAGGAGCTGACTTTCCATTACAAGATTGCAAGCTTCATTTGCTACTGTCCCCTCTGTCGTTGAAGTGTAAAACTCCTATGCGACTTTCCTTTTTTGTCAATACAATCTGATTTACAAATTGGTGTATGCTGCTTCACGTGCCTATGTTCCACACTGCAACCATGCTCGCTTGAGATGGTCGACTGAGGAAGGTCAATCGCTCGTTTCATGCCTGTGCTGTGGTTGCCGTCCTGATCGTACCAAAATGTCATGGTATCATCTGAAACAGGCGCGCTGATCGCGCAGAGATTCATGATGATTTGAGCACGACACAAGCGGGAAACTCGGGGCGCCAGACGCGCTTGGTGTGCGCCGTTGCCGCCGACATTCAGGGTAGGCTGCCATTCGGGTGGCTGACAAACAGCTAGGCTGCAGGCCGGGCAACGACTACAGTGACCATGACGCTTGATATGTCGCCGGTAATCGTTGAACGGATCGCTAATATCGCTGCTGGCACAGCTCGCGCAAAGACGCAGGATCGGATGGAGCAACGATGCTGCAGCGGCAGTGGTAGCTCATTCGCTGCTGCTGCTCGGTGTCGCCGTGTCGGTCGGGAGAAGGGTCACCGCGCCGGTCAGGAAAATTGTCGCCGCGCTGGTTTGGAGAAGTGTTGCAACGTGCGTGTCGTCGTGTTGCGTTACTTAGTAGCCCTCGACAATGACCTTCACATCGCTGCTTAGCGTCAAGTGGCCGTGGAAGTACTTGAAGACTCGACAGCACCGTACAACAAGCACAGCCGTGACAAGACCGGCACGCTGCTGTCGGAGAGGATCACTACAAGATGGACGCAACTCTTCATGGAAAAGCACGGTATCGCCTTGCGCCCACAAACGGGCAAAAAACAAATTTCAGCTGAGAAAACCCGGGCCATTCGGGCCATTCGAGGATGGATGGACCAACGCGTATTTCGGCAGCGTTTGGGCGAGCGCAAGGCGATGTGGCCAGACCAGAAGGGACGCTTGAAGACTATCGACTTGAACAAATGTGGTCGCCATTTCACAGATGAGCAGTGTCCCACTGAGCTGGAGAGTCTACGTGCGCGGCTCCGGTTTTTCCCCGCGAACG
>JAADXQ010000249.1:0-18182 GCA_023337915.1 Pythium angustatum | reverse complement strand
GCGGTGGGGAAGTAGCTTCCGCACGACTGATGATGCGCTCGAGTTTGTCCTCGAGGACGCACAATTCCATGAAACGAAGCGCGGCTCGCTTGAAGCGACCGCGGCCCTGTGTGCTGAGCGTCGCCGTGAAGTGCAGGAGCGTAGCCTTGTCAACGACACTTCGCAAGATGTCGGTCATAGTGAGTGTCGGTAGGAAACCTGCTGCGGTCAAGAGCTTCTCCTTTGATGTGTGGCGGGCCAGAGCTACAGCGTCGTCGAGATAGTTCCATAGCGCCGAACGCTTCTCGACAACAGAGTGGAGCTGCACGCGACACTCCCGAGCAAGGGCGCGCAAGTCGACCTTGGGATCTTGCGGGGGTTCCTGATGGTACACGTCCCAGCTCGCCTTCAGTTCTGCCACTAGTTCCTTTCCCAAGTAGTTGAGCGCTCCTGTTGCAAGCGGAAACAACGGCGTGGCATCCTGGGGTACTGTGCCCACCAATCGCGCCAGTGTTGCTTCCACGGTTTGGACCCAATTGGAGTTCACTGGAACCTTGCCCACTTCGATCGAGGACCTCAAAGTGTCTCGATAGGATCTCGTGGGAGTCCGCAAGACAGAGCGCCCAAGTGCCGACGTTTCTTCATCAAACATTAGTGCGCCACGCAAGCCGCACTCCGATGCACGTGCGAGGCGGGAACCAGCTGCATACGCATCCAGTTCACTCCTGGTATCGTGTACGACACTGCCACCCTTCGCTGCGTCGGGGAAAAGGAACGCCTGCCTAGATGCTTGAGCCGCCAGTCCGTTGACTTGAAGTCTTAACGCCGTCGTCAGGTGACTCGATTCGTAGATATTCTGTAGGGCTAACGATGACAGTTGCGAGTACGGGCGAGTAGACCTACTCCCTCGAAGCAGAACATTTGATGCTTGACCGCCAGTCATTCCGAGAGCCTTCCACGGAACGAGATTATCGCTGGCAGAGTAAACAGCAGCCAGCAGCAGTCGATTTTCAAGGGATTCAGCAGAAAAGGACTTCAGACGAGGATGCTCCTCAGCGACAGCGAGAGATACCGATGCATTTGGACTGGGCAGTACATCAATATCCACGTTGCCGTCTTCAAGCTCCACCACTGGACCGCAAGGGATGAGTACGCGGCGCGCAGTCTTCTCGCACGCCGTAGTAGCAAATTCGAGCACCAAATACCGATCAAACCGGTACAATTGACCCCACAACTGCTGGTTCGTCGACAAGCAATAGCCTCGATACTCTGAGGAGATGAGCTGCCCGAGCTCGTTCTGCACAAAGCGAAGCCCAAACCGAGGCAGATGCACCTCGAGGTTTGCCTGCGGGGATACCATCACGTGCACGAACTCAAGGCGTTCGAGCTTGCTAAACACACGGGATACGGATTCGTTGTGCGCGATCAGCACATTGTATTCGTCGGTGCGAGACACAATGTCGGCGTAGTTGAGATCTTGATCACTGCGCGCAACTTCGAAGCACCGAGCTCGTTCGTCCTCAAACTTCACGACAAACAAGACAGCGCGCTCAGACACCAGCTTGTGCCGCACGAGCACACAGGCTTGTTCCTTCCAGTACCAGTGAGCATACAGGGACGAAAGCGTGGTTGGGAATACGGAGTCGAACTCATCAAGCCAGGCACGGGGACAAAGCTGCAGCTGGGCCATGGGACTGGTCTCCTCAACGAGAAGCCGGTCACCGGTCAGTCGAAAAGCGTACACAGACTCGCGAAGCTTTTGAGCCGTCTTGTACATGTCATCGTGGCGAGTCACCTCGAAGTCTTGGTCACCAAACAGCATTTTGAACTGTTCGTGCTTTCGGATATCCGGTGGGAGCCCACCTGGAGGGAACCCGTTGGTTAAGATGGAACCGGTCAGGATATTCACGAGGTAGTGGACACGTCGTTCCGTGTCTGTGGCTTCAAAGCAGCACGGCGACCGATCATTGCCGCTGGCGACAACCGACCATTGCAGTCCTGGTGGGACGGAGTCATTCACCAAGACGCAAAGTCTCGTGAGGACAGCCGAGGGAGACGAAATGATCAGCTTCACAACCGCGACAAGTCGAATGGACATGACACGTCGAACCACATGCTGGATGTTTTGTACGTCTTGTCGAAGCTTGCCGGTGGCAAAGAGATTGGCATTTGCGAACCGAACGATCAGCTTGCAAATGCTTTCGAGGTCTTCCGCATCGCACGGACCAAACGAATAGCACGACAATGCGAAGCCGTAGAGAAGACACTCGCGGGTCCGCAATTCGGTGCGCTCTTCCGTTGGCACTCCAGTCAACCAGATTTTTCGATCTTCATCTGCTAATCGGCGAGCCGTAGACGCCAGTGAGCGGACGGCTTGCCTTCCATCACGTCGGAACTGATCGAGGAAACCAGCTAGCTCACCGAGCAGAGGAATGCACTTCCACATGCTTGGCGATGCGCCGACTCGAGTGGCCACGGCGTCTATCATTTCACCGAAATTGTCAAGCGACGACGGGCGATCCAGATCGGAGTGCCACTCAAGCTGTGGCATCGGGTTGTCGGTCATAGTTCCAACTTGAAACGCGGCTTGCTTCACGGCGATCGCCACGATCTGCTCCGACCAATCAAAAGTATTGGCTTCAATCGCACTGAACAAACGCCGCAGCTGATGGACAGGGTAGGAGCGGAGAGAGCCGAGCGCCACGTATGCTGCAAAGTCGTCGTTCGCTGCATTCACCACTCGCGATTTGGCGTAGGTGAGATTGCCACGCGTTGGGCCGCCCGGATACTCCACAGCCCACGGCATGCTATCGTCAGAAGGCACATCAGACGTAAAATGTCTCATCGAGTCGGATTCCGAAATCATGAAGGGATCCACGAATTCCTCGGTCTTCCTGGATCGGTCCTGCCATAGAATGCGGATGGTCCCGTAAGGATACCACGAGCACTCTCGGGCGAAGTGCTCCTGGGAGTACACGCCGTCAATCGTCTCGGGGCCGCACTTGCTTGGCACCTTTAGCTCCCAGGGGTACTCGGTTGTGTACTTTGTGGGCTCACCGTTGGAGACACCACGCCCGTGCTCAGCAATGTGACCGGCCCAGCTGGTGTTGCAAGGCGGAGAGACAAGATAACTCGATGAGTCGTCAAACCCCAGCTCCCGCTGCGCCAAGCCACACAGCTCCGATAGAACATCCAACTGGGGCGGCAGGTAGTTGAGGAACAAGACCGCGAGAGCTTCGATCTTATCCGCGGGGAGCGGGCTAACGTAGAACTCGTGGAGCTTCACCTGATGTGTCACCTCGTCTTGCATGCGTTGAATCGATTGCAAAAGACTACGAACCCGCGCTTCGTATTGGAAAAGGAGGTCACGGGAGACGTACTGCCCTCTCTGCTTCTTCCATGCAATGTTGTTGTCTTCTTGTTGATAATTCGCTTGAGCATTTTTGAGAGCATGTTGTTCCTCAGTGACCCGAGAGCGTAGATCGTCCACGCGTTGCTTCCGCTGCTCGACTTTCGTCCAAAACTGGGCAATCGCCGCACTGCGTGTGGTCAAATGCTGCTTGTAAATCTCAGCATAAGCGCTCAGATGCTGGCCCATCGTACGCGCAAGCAGGATGGTGCCTTCCGGGTCACTGAAGTTGAACACCGACGGAAGAAGACCGGAGCATCGGTTCCAGCGCTGAATGTACGCAACAACGTGTAGCAGCGCTGTCCGGGATTCCTTCTCCGGAAGCACAGCAACGCTCAAGCGCTTCCAGTTCAGAGCAATCTGGTGACGCTGGAGTGGTTCGTACGTCTCGCAACACGTTTTGTGACAAATGCAGAACGCGATCCAGGACATGAGCAATAGTTGGCTGTCCGTCGTCACGCGCGCAAGCTCGCTATAGTCCCGTGTGGTTCCAAACCGCTCACGTCGCGAGCGGTACCAGTTCGTGATCTCTAGCAGCGCGAGAGGCTCACAGGTCGTCACGTTGCTTGCTGGTGCTACGAGACCTTCGGCAAGGCGATTCATAAAAACTTCCACCATTCGTCGGCCTATACTCTCTTGATCCTCAACTCCGCTGGTCGCAGCCTCGCGAAGGTAACACAGCAACTGCTCCGTCGTGCACGTCGACGCATCCACCACTTCGTAGCCTCGATTCTCGGCAAGTGCCTTCGCCCGCCCTGACTCAAATGCGCCATCCGTTCCATGAACATCTTGAGGCTCCGGACGAGCTAGAACGGGGATCTCGGCGGAGTTGCTGATGCTCTCCAGAGTCTCGCGGTCCGGAAGCGTGAAGGACCGTTGGGGGTCGCTACTCCATCGCTCGGCAAGCGCGTCGATCTCTGCTCGCCATCGCGCGCACCTGCGCTCGTGATATGAGCTAGCATAGCCGCGGTCGATCAGCCCCGTGACGGTGGCGACCACTGTCTGCAGCATGGCAAAAGCCGTGTCGGCAGCCTCCCAAAAGCTCCCGACACCATGCACCTCACTGAGCCGTTTGATCTGGGCCTCCAGGAGCGTACATTGCAGTCGAAGAAGCACCTTGTCGAAGACGATAGAGCTCCCGGGAAGAGCTTGCTTGAGTGCCGACCGCACCAGTGGCCAGCACGTATTGCGCGCTTGTCCACCCGTGTGCATGCCGACGTCAGTGGTTCCTCCATTGGGCTTATGGGCTTCCTTACCAAGCGACAGTGCCGTACGGATAGACGCACACAGAAACGACGGTGTCTTCTGATGACCGGATCCTTCACCGAGCGTAGCGTGCCGCTTGTTTCCCGTGCGCTCCTTCGCTACCTTCAGTTCCTTAACCAGCGCTTGACCAAACTTCGCGTAGTCTGACCACTCCAACTGCCCACAGTGCAATACGTCAAGCTTCTCGGGGACCGCACTGTGCACGCACTCGGCCTTCGGGAGAAAGTGGACCACGCGCTTCCAGCCGTCCAGCGCGACGAGCCGTAACGCCACTGTACCGGCACTCACACACTCCATCTGCAGTGCGCTGGCGTACTTTGGATACCACTTCTCTGTCCACATCTCGCCCTTGGTCGGCGCCGCCGTCGCATCTCCAGAACGGGGCGAGTACTCCCGCCTCGCGCGCTCCAAGAACACACAATCACTCGCTGTGAACACATCGAGCGGCACGTCCCGATCATGCGCGAGCGGGTCCAAGTGCATCGTCGCCTCGTCACACGCTTGCTCGTCGTCGTCACCGTCCGAGATAACCGTATCATCATCATCTTCGTCGCCGTCTTCATCGACCGTGGGCGTCGCGAGAATGTCGCCAACGACGCCGTCCACAACATGCACGAGCTGTTCACAAAACGCCGCCTTCTGCACGTCACTCGGGCGCTTAAACTTGAACCGAAAGATCGCGTTCAGCACGTCGTCTTCAGTCGCCACCATGTTGCTTCTTGTTTTTCTTCGTCTCCTCCTTCTCCTTGCCGGGTGCTTTCCCTTTCTTCTTCAGACTCACTGGCTGTTCGTCTCGACTGGTTGAGAATCAAGACTGCGCGCTGCTGCTGCTGCGCGGTCGATGCTCGTACCACTCGAGGGCGCCTCGCTCCAAAATATCCTCCTAAATATCCTCTAGGATATGGGGGACCACGCCATCGAAGGCCCGCCGACGAAGGTGGGACGACCAAATCATTCTCACGCAGGGCAAGTTGCCCGCTGCGCAGTGTCACTATCGGGCCGACGTCATTCACATGAGCGTATCCACACCGCGGCTCCAGACACCTGGCAGTAAAAGACACCAGTCGCACGCGCCGCTGGAGTCGTTCATGTCCGCCCACGGCTCGCCCTTCGTAGCTGCTCATGGATGGCGTGACAGGAGGAGACAGGTTGATGTTGGTGGGAAATGGGTTTGGCGGGAATCGGGTCACAGGCGAGGACACACAGCATCACACTAAACCCACCTGTTTTACCGGAAATAACCGATATCAGTGTGTTGGCATGCATGGGACCATCACTCTGAGAGAAAGCAACGGCGCCATCTTCCTTCTTTCCCTGCGACCTCCACGACGCGGCAATGAAGCCTGCGACGCGGCGATGGCTCGCTTCCCACGGCAGCGAGTCGCACTTGTCGACACGTCAGCTACCGAGCGAGGCGAAGATCGACGATGGATGGCAGCGACGCTCCACGGAAGGCAACTACGATCATGACGTTGGTGACGGACGACGTGCTCCAGGCGATCTACCGCTTCCCCCACGGGCGACCCGTGGCGGCGCAGACCGTGCTGCTGTGCGAACAGCTGTGCGACGTTGTGGTCGCGGCGGTTCAAGACTTGCGCGCGGAGACCGACGGCCAGCCGTACTCGACGCAGTCCGCGGCGAAGCGGCGACGCGTCACGGCGAACACGCCGGCGATCGCAAACAACACGGAGCCCTCGGTGCCTAGCATCGATGTGTTCGAACGCGCCGAGCGCGAGCTGTTGCGTAGCGCGATGGCTCAGTGGACCGCGCTGCCACCGTGTGCGGTTCCCAAGCGAGGCGACGTGTGGGTCGAGCGGTGGCTCCCTCAGTTTGCGAGCGTGCTCCGGATGAAGTGCGAACGCGTAGGCTCGGTGGAAGTCTGTCTAGTCGTTTGTGACGGATGGATCTACCAGCTGCATGTGCTGGAAGACGGCGAGAGCATGCGATGCTCAATCCCAACGGCCCATATTGAGCTGCGCTGCGGGCGCTTGAGTGTTCGTGCGCGACAGGCGTTCGCGTCGCAGGTGGATGCTTTGCAGGAGGCAATGGAAGACGACCGGTTGGCGCGAAGTCCACGGCAGCCACTGAAACTGGCGAAGCAAATTCGACTCGCGATCAAATGGGCCATGGAGCAACAAACAGACGGCGACGCGAAACCAACCTTCAAGGCCCACGACTTGGAGGAGTTCCCGCGTGATGCGTGTTGGGGTCTCGTACTCACGGTCGTCGAGGAGTCACTACGCGAACAAGAGGTTCTTTTTGCGAAGCTGGAGCTTCGCATGGCGTGCCGGCACATCGAGACCCAGTTTCAGCGGCTTCACGACGCGCGTGATGTGACCGTGTTCTGCTCCAGTGTCGACAGCATTTTTCTGATGCTCAAAGCCACGGTCGCACTCCTCCGTTCACCACTGCTGCTCAGCTATGACCGCGCGCGGCTCGAGAAGCAGTGCATTCACTGGCGCAATGGCCTTGAAGACTTCTTACACAAGTGGGACACCCGTCACACACTACGTGCACCAGATCAAAACGCTCTAGAGCGGTCCCGAACTCACCCAAGTCTGCCGTGCCCGCTCGACCACGACTTCGAACCTTGCAGTGCCCGTCCTCTCCTGTCTGAAGAAGGCAACGGCTGCGAGATAGTGGACGGGTCGTCTTATTCCACGAAAACTCTCCTCAATCTGGTGCGTACCGGAATCTCGGCCGACGTCAAGCGAGCTAGAAATGCCCCACGTCTTGATGAGGAGACAGTTTTGGCGGATCAAGTGTCAGTGGAAGTGTTCCTATTTCGCGCTGCTCAAGGTCTCAATGACAAGTCTATGGGGCAGCTAACCGAACTCGGAACGACCGACTTGGTCGACATTGCGAACTGGTATCGCGACAGGCGCCACTTCACTGCCCTGAAGCTTGATGGGGTTGATCGCATTGAGCTGGAGAGTAAGATCGTGCTGGTTTTGTGGATATGTTTTTGTTGCTGCCACCAGCTGTGTTGCGACGTACAACCGGCCCTCGTAAAATATCGTCTCAGCATGAACTGGAAGCATCTGAGCGCGCTGGTTCTATCGGAGAAGGCAGCTCGCACCGCATTACTAGAAGTCGTGCAATATATTCAAGCTTGGGACGCCCGCGAAGACCTCCAGCCCGCCGTATTCGGCTTTGACGGCCGAGATGGGACTATGGCTTTTGCACGAGAAGTGGGTAGTCGCTCAGGCAAGTGTCTCCGCATCCACCAAGAGCTGAAGAGTGCGAGAAATGGCCAGATTCGTGACATGTGGGCGCAAATTGTGCGGCGCCAGGAAGAGGTAGCGAAGCTGAAGGAGAGAATCGCAGGCGACAGAAAAAAGCGAGATGTACTGGTCTCACAGAGTCGCGACGCCGGTCTCGAGACGTCTCGTCGGCTCTCGGAAAAATTAGAGCGGCTGTCTGCGACTATCCGTGACGACGAGACCAAGGCTCGAGCTTTGTCTCAGGTCCAAGAGAGAGTACTCAGCCCGATTCCAAACGATGACAACGAGGCCTACGCTGTGTTGTTTGTGGTGTTTTTGCCGAAATGTTTGAGCCATCTCGGTGAACTGAAAGGGCGTGCGCTGTGTGAGCTCGGCAAGGACCCAACTTCGCCGGATGTCAAGGAGTGTCCATTTGTGCCTTGGTTGGAGCTGTTCGAAACGCATCGACTGGGACAAGCTGAAGACCCGCCTGTCCGACGGGTTGTCGCGTTCTCGCATGAAAAAGACGTCTCGCCAATATTGAAGGCCCCCTCTTTGGATTCGTTGGATTCCATAGACACTTTTATTCGGACGTGTACGTGGTCTCCAAAAAGTGAAGGCACCAGTGTTTGTTGGAGAGGAGATCACAAGTCCAGAAAGAAGAAGATGTCGACTATGTATACTGATTTGACGTCGATAAAGGAGCAGGCAGCGTGGGATCGACTGAAGTATGTGCCGAAGATGGAGCTACCCGATACCGACTGGATATTCGATCGCCCCGGCTCTGGCGAGCGAGCAAACAGAGCATATTCCGATTCAGGCAAGTGCTCGAGTGCTGACCTTGCTGGTTTCATGGCCTTGAGTCAACTGCGAGCTCATCCAGTGCAGCAGCTTCGGCGTCTCTTCCATGGAATTCAAGACAACACGTTCTCATGGGCGTCTCACCCAGTGCAGGCGTTGATCAAGCAAGCCATTTTTCAGGTGGGGGATTTTACTTCGGACATACCCGCTAGTTTCTCGTGGCACGTGGATCTGAAGAGCGAGGACTCGCTGGTCGCATTTTCAGCTGTGATCACCACTGCAGCGCAAAGTCTTGAGAGCGCACCGAGCAAGTTCTCCTCAATTCCATTGTTGGGCCAAGTTGCAAGCTTCTTGTCGCAATATACGAGCGAATCATGTGATGCAGTGCGAATCCTCTCTAACAGCGCTCGGCGACTGGCACACGAGCTCCGTGAAAAGCGGGACGCTGGCGATGTACGTGCGCACGAAGGAGTATTTACTCTATGGTACGGCCTTGTCGTGCTATAAGCTTCTCCCGTGTTCATCCGATGACGACCTCCACGAGCTGTGCGAGTTGATTGTGTGCTTCGGCAACAGCCGTCTCTTTGCTGAAGAGCCTTCTGAGGAGGGAGCGGGTACCATCGCCTCGGCTGCCGCTCAAACGGTGGCTCGCCATCTCGTCTCCATTATCACGTTTTTGGCGCGGAACCCGCATAGTTTGACGCGCTTGTGCCGATGCGCGGGTGACGTCTTTCCCACACGTTTGAACTGGGCCTAAGTTGAAGCCCGCGAGCACCACCTGTCGTGCTGCTTTGAATCCTCGGATCCGAGTACTGGGACAGAGTACTTCATCAATATGGTGACAGGATCCGTGCTCGTGAACGGTGCTCCGCCTGGACGGTTGCCGCTAAACATGCAATTGCATGACAGCATCGCATCTCTCTTTCACGACCAAGACCTTGAGGTCACCTGTGAAGGCGGTATCTACACGACGCTTCGTACTCTGCGCGGTTGCCACTACGATTTCCAACTGGTCGACAAGGAGTTACATGTTCGCGAGAGACAAGCGACGGTGACCCTGCAACTGTGCTCCGCAAAATGGTACCACCGATTCCGAAAGCAGTTTCCTGCGAGTATCACGGACAAGTACTCTCTCTGGTTCTGGCCAGATCGTGAATCTGTGCTTCTCCGGCCGCGATCCATCCAGTCCAAGAGCGTGCATTTCGTCGTTCAACTAGAAAGCGGCAGGGCACGATGCTTCGAAGTTGCACGCGGTGACGAGGACCTTGCGTACGATGCCATCATCTCGAGGTGTGAAACCTATTATGTCTACGTGCAACCGCACGAGGTATTGGTTCGAGTGTTTGGAAAGTTTGAGGAGACACGCTTTGTTCACGTGATGCGCGTCGCGGGTGGCCGCCTGCGAGTCCACTTACCGAGGTGTGGCCTCCGTTTTGACGAGGACGGGCAGGGACACCTCCAGTCGGTTGAGTTCCCCGGCTACATGCTCGCCACCAACCAGTTTCTGGTAGGGCAGATGCATCGCTTTCAGCGATATCTTGTGCTTGATCATCGCTTGAACGGCAGCGAGAAAGTTGGTCGTCGTCTACTTGTTCCACAAGGCCGCGTGGTGCGGCATCGCGGCTTAGTGGATATCGACATGCCCGAAGCGGCGACTGGCGTGGTGACGGTCGCCATTTTTGACGAGCACCCGCGTCTCAAACTATTCACTACCGAATCAAGTGAGAGCCGTCTCTTGCTTGCCGCGATCTACGCCGCGTCCAGCAGCGCAATGTCTTGGATGAAGCTCGGGATGACGGGAGAAGAAGCAGCGCTTGACCTCGTGCATCGATGCCAGACTTGTCGTCCACTTTCTACGAGCGCTGTTGCCAGCCTCGTTGATGTTGCTCATTGGTGTCGCCATTCACCATGTCTGCGCCTGAAGGTAGCTCAAATGTGTGAGGGCACACGGCGTCTGGGATTTCTATATCCGAGTGAAGCTCCAAGTGGAGGCGGAGCAGCACGCAGCACGGCATTGGACGACGAGTTGGAAGCTAGCGCATCGGAGGTTTATGACGATCGATCACGCTTTGCCAGTAGTGCTCGATGGCGTATTTTCACATGCTCAAGGAGCCCCCATACCTGGTCCGCGGCGGCGGACGTGAGTCGAAGCCATATCGCTCAGTATGCAGTAGACGAGTGTTTTTTACAAACACATGAGGATAAACTGCGCGCGTATGTCATACTCTCAGACAGGAGAGGCGAGTGGATGGATGATGGCTGCCCAGTGTCGTCGGTTGGAGATAGCGCGATGAGCAAGGAGGTGGTGGAAGATCTTCACGCGAGCTGGGAAGTATACAAGAACCAAGATCGTACCCAGTCGATCTCTGTCTCGCCACTCCAGTTGGCCAGAGAGCTGCAGCCGATGCGAGCAAGCGTCGTGCGAAAGCGCAAAGACGTCGAGAAATATCTCCTGGACAGCTTGAGAGATGCCTTTGCCGAGCGCCTTCTTAGTGCGATCGATTGCGCGCCAACTCCCACGATTACCGACATCCTGCGCTGCGTTGTGGACGGCGAGTTCATGAGTCGGATCGCTCCACGCTTCCGTCACCAATGTCGAGCGCGTTTTATCAAAGCAGCGCTGCACTTTATGGAGCTAGTCGTGCTTGAAGACAAGCTCGAGCGCATCATCAGTGCCGCGATGACGACGCCGCCGCCGCCCACCGAGTTTTTTGCTCAAGAACTGACGTGTGCACGTGAGTGGAAACCTGCCGAGCATCCGTATTGGCTAGTCTTCGAGGTAGAAGAACGTCTCCAGATTCGACCCGAACAGTACCTCATTGCTCGTCACTTGATCGACACACCCGGTACCGTCTGCCAGCTTAACATGGGACGGGGCAAGACGCGCGTCATTTTACCGATGCTGTTCTTGTACTACCGACACAATGCAAACAACCGAGTCGTGCGAGCACATTTTCTGACGCCGCTCCTGAGCGAGACGCGTCTCTTCTTCCATCAGGTGCTTTCTGCCGGAGTTCTACGCCTGCCGTTCCTAGAGCTGCCTTACAATCGCAGCATGGCGTTGGGAATCGGCGAGATCCAGCTCATGCAGGAGGCTGTCAACGACTTGAAGAATACCGGCGGCTTCTTGATAACGTCACGAGAGCAGCGCCTGTCGTTGGAGCTTAAACGTCGAGAGCTCGAAGAGGATTCCAGCGTCGACGGCCACCACGAAATATGTGAAGCGTTGGACGCACTCTGTGATCCAGACCAGTACATCGACGTGTTTGACGAGAGCGATGCTGTGTTGGACCACAAATTCCATTTGGTGTACGCGCTCGGCACGCCCACGACTGTCGACGGAGGGTGCGATCGATGGTTTGCGGCAGAGGCGCTGATGCGAGTCATGATGAGTCCAGGAAGCTGGAACACCCGAGTCTTTTTCCGAACGCACCGAGACACATACTACAAGCACCCCGAATATTCGACTCGCCCAGGCAGTTTCAATGGCTTTCGCCTCAATGCTACAACGAAATCATCCGTGCCCACCCGGTCGGCATTCAAGGCGGCTCTGGTCAAGGACTTGCTGGATTCGCCACCATCAGAGTTGATCTGGCTCAAAAAGGTGAATGAGCACCCCCATATTCGTGATGATCTCGTCGTGGTGCTGAGCGACGCCGCCATTGAAGCAGCTGTCATCTTTGATCAGCTGCCGACCGAATGGGAAGGATACAGACAGCAGCTCTTGGCGATCCGTGGCCTTGTGGCGTTTGGAGTGCTGGAGAACTGCTTTGAGAAGCGTAACCGGGTCGAGTACGGACTTCCGCATCCTGGAACACGCCAACGTAAACTTGCTGTGCCATTCGTCGCTGCCGACTTGCCGTCGGACCGCTCGGACTTTATCCACCCCGACGTGTGCATCGTGCTCACGCTGCTCTCTTATTACCACGCGGGTCTACAGAACGGCGAGATCCAGCAGGCGTTCGATTCGCTCTTGAGCTTGGGTCGACCAGAACGGGAGCTTTACTATGCGGAGTGGCGCAACTCCATTGATGACACGGTTCGAGACCCTCACAAGCGCGGGCTCATCCGATCGCTCGACAACATCAGTCTTGACAATGCCCAGCAATTCGCTCGGGTGTGTGACATTTACCGGTACTCGATGGAGGTGATCAACTTCTTTCTAAACAAGGTTGTGTTCCCGCGTGACATGGTGCAATACTCTCAATGCATCTCACGCAGTGCGTGGGATCTGGTCGATGGCCCCGATTGCGTTGGCTTTTCAGGCACGAACGACACCCACCGACTGCTTCCTGTAGCCGTCACGCAGCGTGAGCCCGACGTGCCGCTGCTGCGCGGCACGAACGGCCGGATGGTCGATCTACTCATGGCGTGTACACTTGGCTACGAGACGTTGTGTGATCAAGCGACCGACGGTGAGGACGCACGCGACGCGATTTGGGAGATGCTGCTGCGTAAGGCGTTGGAGAAGAAATGCGACGCGCTCATTGATACGGGTGCTCTTTTAGCTGGCGTTGCACCTGAACAGGCCGCTCGATTTCTCATCAACCACTCGGACTTCACCGCGGCAGGTGTCGCGTACTATGATACGACCGCGGCGTTCGATCGCTGGGTTGTCTTGGAGCGCGAGCGGCAAGTCACGTGCTCGTTGAAGTCATCTTCGCTGCGTGAAAGCGACACATTCGTGATTTTTGACGAGGCTCGATCCCGTGGATCGGACATGAAGCTGCACGCCAACGCAGTCGCGTTGCTGACGCTTGGCCCAACGATCACAAAGGACAAGCTGATGCAAGGCGCCGGGCGCATGCGCCAACTTGGTCACGATCAGAAGCTGTGGATGACGAGCACACGGGACGTGGAGACGATCGCCCTCGAGTTTATTTCGACTGGCGCCGAGCAGGTCGCTCGCTCGCTTGACGTGAACCACATTGTGAATTGGGTGGTCGCCAACACGGCGCGACAAACCACGAATGGCACGGTCGAGTGGGCGGCTAACGGCATCCACCATTGCAGCAGAACGCTCGATCCACAGCAGGAACTGCGAAGTGAGGAGTGGAAGCTAGAGCACTACGCTGCGAGTGCGTTGGAGACAACGATCGAGGACGTGGTCCAACGCAAAGTGGAGCGGATCACGTCGTCGACGTTTATTAGCGATGACGTCGTCCTAGAGATGCTCGAAAAGATCCAAGGTCGAGCAGCGATCTCTGGAAGAGAAGCCTGCGTGAAAGCCGTTGGACTTACCGACGAGTACGAGTGCGAGTACCAGGTCGAAGAAGAAGAGGAAGCCGAGAAAGAAGAGGCCTACACCGAGATTACTCCGGCCAACGAGCGTCGGTGGGATGCACGGTTGCTGCTGAACGTGGGATCGCTGAAGGCGCTGCGGCGTCGGGTGGAGCTCTTGGACGTGAAGGAAGTTGCTACGCGCAAGCTTCACCCTGTGGAACTCTCGAAACTTGCGTGGCATAAGACCAAGGTGGAAGGCACGGCCAATTTTTGGGCGACGATCGTGGAGCCGGATGCGAAGAGCTTTGTGTTGGATGCGTACCTACGCGTCATTGACGTGCTCGTGGTGTTTGGTGATGGCTCCGTGCTTTTGCTATCGGAGCGCGAGGCCGACGACGTGCTCAAGATGCTCTTGGTTGGCACGTTCGACACGGAGAAGACGTGGAAGGGCCATTTCGGCGTCGTCCACTTGTCGTTTGCGATGAAAGCGATCCAGACGGACCGGAAATGGATCTTCCTGCGTGACATCCCGCTCAGTATCGAGTTCCAGAAGGGCGTTATCCGATCGTCGGGGTTGAAGATCTCGGTCGCGACGATCCTCGCGTGCCGACTGCTGAATGGGGACGCGCACTTGGACTCGGACACGCAGCGCGAATTCAAAGCGCGCGAGCTCCGCGAGCTCCTGGCGCCTCTGCCGCGCCGCGAAGCGAGCCTACGTGAGTTCTTTGAGGCGCGACGTTACCCGCAGAACTGGCCGCGCTCGTTCCTCCACGACCTCGCCAAGAACATGGATCTCGAGCACACAACGTGGCGCTGAGGTCGTGGTCGGCCGTTTTCCTGGTACGATTGGTACTTACGCCCACTGAAGATTGCGTTTTGTGACGTTGAAGTTGTTGGGATACATGAAACAATGGGTGGTGGTTTCCGCACGAGTGATGGTTTGTTCGTTCTGTTGAGCAGGTTGGCGTTCTCTTAAGGTGACGTGTCTCTCTCGACGGTGACGGCTGCTTTGCCCTTCTGTTCCCACCGCCACTAGACGCGCTGGATGTAGGACGTTGCAAGCTGCGGGTGCCGGTATATTATGATGAACAGTCGGTGGTGTGCGAAGACCAGGTCTGGCCAACAGAACGCACAAACGTGTGCTGGTTCATCCTTGACCTTGAACTGGAGCTGTAGCTTGTGCATACGTCTTGGAGGAGATGCAGCTCGGCCATGCGTCCCCCGGCATCAGCCGTTCGATCCAATCACGATGCGTTACTTTGAGACGCCAACTGGCTTTGCACAGTATCATCACACATACGCACAACGATCCACGCCCACGCGCCGTACGTCCGTCGCGTCCCGTACCGAAGAGCTCGAAGAGATCTGCTAGCCCGCAAGCGCCAAAAGAAGCTGCCAGAAACGGCATCCGCGACGGACAACAGCAGCACAAGGCTTCGATGTGTGCACGTAGTGTCGCGATTTGCGCGATAGGGGCTGCTTTTGTAGTAGAAGGACTACGATGATCAACTATACCGTGTTGGGTCGCTGTTGGCGACGTTTTCCACAGAGACAACGAGCGGACGATGCCGTCGAAACGAAATCACGAAGGGAACCGTGTGCGCCGTTGCATTTGTTGGGAGGAAAATGGATTCATTGACAAGAGTTTATATGTCGCGAGAGTCCCCGGGTGGGGAACGCCGAGACGCAGCGACTACCGCAGAACAGAATGTCCTGCCATAGCAAGACCAATACCAGGTCTTCGCACGCCGCCGACTGTTCACCATGCTGCACCAACACCAGCGGCTTGCAACGTCCTACATCCAACGCGCCTAGTGGCCACGCAGACAGAAGGACGAAGCAGCCCCCGACCGCCGCGAACAGCGGGAAGCTCTTATGTCTCCGGTCGGGCAAAATGGAAAATAAGCCCGTACCTCAAGCCGCGGGGGCGTGTGGCTCAAAGGTGTGCGGTGCGAGAGAATCGGAGCGATCCACTCGTCCCGTCACTGACGTCAGTCATGTCACCAGGGTATCCCCAGAGTGGGTACGCATCCAAGCGGACCCGAGAGTGACGGTCACGGGAGTACGATTACGAGTTGCGACGTACCCGAGTTACAGATCAACGTCCATGTCACTCAAGCGGAGTCGTCCGAAATCCAAGGCAAATGAAGTGGCCATCGAACGGAGCTGCGCTCCTGGGGCGTAGAGGGCGCAGCGCCCCCGTGCTCGTACAGCAGACGCTCCACCTTCGCGCCACCCACTTCAGCAGTGTCGCTACACCCGACAACGGCAACGAGGGGCTGCGCGTCGGCGTTGTTGGGCTCGGTGCGATCGGCACGATTTTCTTCACGCAGCTCAGCCTTGTTGCGCGTCAGGCGTCTCCTAGCCACCGCCTCGTACGCAGTGTGGACGCGTTCGTCAAGCCACACCACTTCTCGCAGCTCAAGCAACAGCGTGCGGTGTTGTTGAGTCGTCCACACGAAGAGGGCTCGCCGTTTGCGACCGTCACGTTCGACGAGCGCGACGGCAAGCTGGTCTCGGCCGACGGTGCCGTGCGGATCCAGACGCTCGACAGCGACCGCCACGAGCTACCAGCAGCGCCACTGGACATTGTTCTTGTGGCGCTCAAGGCCCACGATGGTGCGCGCATAATCGAGGAGCTGCGCACTACGCACGCGCATCGTTTACGCCGCGACGCTGTGGTCGTGCTGCTCCAGAACGGACTCGGTGCGCTCCCATCACAGGAGGCGTCGACCACCAGTGGTAGCAGCACGAAGGGCGCCCCAGCCACCGCTCACCACTATGTGAACGGCGTCACGTACGTCGGAGGCCGCGCGCTATCGATGGGCCACGTCGTCGTCAGCGGCTTCGCGACGGAGCCCACTTGCTTTGCGCCCGTGAAGAGCATGGCGTCCGGCAGGGCGACACAGACTGACGCTGCCGATGACAGGCTACGCATGTTGAGCGACGCTCTGGTAAACGCAGGTGAGCAATCAAAGGCTATGTCGATAACGGTCTATTGATGGATGGCGTGGGACGGCTGACGTTTTTGTGTGGGTCGAACCACGTCACTTAGGACTACGCTCGCAAGTGTTGACGACAAACGAGATGCAAACGATCCTGTGGCGCAAGCTCGTGGTCAACGCGGCGATCAACCCCATCGCGGCAGTGCTCGACGCGTCGAACGGCAGTGTCGGGGCCTGCGAGTGGAGTCGGCGCACGGTGGAGGCCGTGGTGCATGAGGTCGTGGCGATCGCCGAGCGAGAGCAAGTTGACCTCCAGGCCACGGAGCAGGTCCACCATACAGCGGGCTAAGTGAGACTCTACCGGTACTTGCACTGACACGCGGGTCGTTTCTGTAGGAAATGGTCGAGTACGTGCTGCGTGTCGCCGTGAACACACGCACCAACGTGTGCTCCACGCTCGCCGATCTCCGCAAGGGAGCCAGGTGTTTATCATGCTTTCAGTGGAGGACAGAGTGCCACACGACAAGAGGACTGACAACGCCTCGTTCTGGTTCTGTATGACAGGACGGAGATCGACGCGATCACGGGCCAGATCGTCCAGCACGGAGAAAAGCACGATGTCCCCACGCCCACGAACGCGCTGCTCTACGACCTCGTGAAGGCACTCGAGACACAGCAGCTTCGCGTTGAACGAAATCGCGCGTGAGACGGCCGATGAAAAGGATGCTGTACGCCATGCGCCACATAAGTTGGAAATATGTCATGACATAGTTTCTGTTCCCACCTGAATGTTCTTCTCCTTGGACCGGAACCAACAAATCCAGCGTCACAGATTCCGTTCCAGGAAGTTGCGCTGCGGCCGACATGTTCTGGCCACGCTGGCAGTCAGGTTACACTTGGTAGTCAATCACAGAACACTCGCCGCAGAGCAACGGTCGGACACCGGCGGACAGGGCCTGTCAGCATGTCAGTCACACCTTGTGACTCACAAGGTGTCAGGCGTTGGCTGCCCTGCTCACAGAGCGCAGTCCGAGAACAGAATCTCTGGACCGTTTGTTGGGTAAATGTCATAACCAGTACCCTTTTGGGTGTCATTTGTCAAAACCAGTACCCCTTGCAAAATGAGTACCCGTACCCCTCACTGTGAACCTTCAAAATGAGGCAAAATGCATGGCCCGCACTGTGTTGCACCGCCATCCTTCACCAGCCCAAAAAACAGAGCTAAACTTGCTCTTACAAGCCGCACTATCCTCACCTCACCGGTGTCAAACGAATCTCGAAGCATTCTCCAAAGGCACCCCGATGATTGAACGACCATGAGCTTGAAGACATGAACAGCGGCATTTCGCGCGCTAT